>SDVU01000300.1:0-15544 GCA_016256075.1 Dictyocoela muelleri | reverse complement strand
ATATAGATATTTAGAGAAGCTCATGATAAAAATTCATTCCTAACACATTAATATTCTACACATTTTGTATAATATATGTTTATATTCATCTCTTCCAGATTTAGAGATTTTTGCTATCCCAAAACAGAAAAGTTTCCCGATATTTCTTTAATACCGGAAATTTTTCTTCCTGGGATTTTAAGTTCCGTTATTTGAAGGTCTGACTGTAATTAAAAGCAATAAAAGGAAAAAATATAATCGATTGGATTGTTATTTTTATAATAATGAAAAAATAAACAGTGTCATACTTGTCCGTATTTGTAATAAGTGAGAATGTAGTTCTCTTTTTACGCCACCAGACAACTATACCGCTGTTTCTCTCTTTATTTTTATAAAAATAACAATCCAATCAATTATATTTTTTCCCTTTATTGCTTTTAATTAATTATTTTTAAAAACGAGATACCTTTTAGTATTAATAAAATTCGGTGATTTTTGACCTTAACGCAAGCAATTTGTTTTTTTTTTTTATTATTTTTAATTATATTTTTTTTCAACATTGCGGACTTTTTAGTGTTAAAAAAAATCGGTGATTTTGTAACCAAAAATCACCTACGTTGATTTTTGAACCTAACGACGCACTGAAGCCAGTGTATTAACACCAGTTTCTGAATTTATTAACTCATAATATGACAGACTGTATCTTGCATGAAATCAAAGTCTTTCAAATTTTTGTAGGATCATGTTCATCAGAGCATATTGTATATTGGAAGCTACATGTTGCAAATAATCAGAACATGGCCTTTATTTTACTATTTTTAATTATGCAGACAAAAAAATGTGTTATTTCATTTTCAAACTAAATTATGTATCTGTTCGATTAATCGGTGTTCTTCCTCGATAACTTTTTTTTTGCAGTTTAACAAAGTTTCATCGACTTAACTGTTCTATTTCCCCCTCTAAATTTATTTTATGAAAAATTAGGATCCTGTGTACAATATAAAATCTTAATAAATTGTCCCAAATATTGTATATATGCCTAAAATAAGTTAATTAATCATGCTATATCCCGGAATTCTGGCCAATAGAATAACATGCTTGGAAATACCATCTTTAAAGTTATGTTTTTTTGAAAAAACATCCACTCTTATAGATTTATATTTATTCTAATCCTCACGTTTGACACACGCGCATCGCCATGCATCTAAATCTATACAACGGGAATATTATTCAAGATAAATAGATGTTCTACATGAAACATAAATGTGTTCTTTTTTTGAGATAATTATTATCAAATAAAAAATTTATTAACTCTATTTCAATCATACGATTTTTTTCTTGGAATTCGAAAGGTTTCACAGGCCTAAAATCTAATTTTTAAAAAGTAACACACTTTGGATATCATTTTTTATAAAGTCTTTAGATAGATCTGATTAATCTAAATTTTTATTTAAGGAAAATTTGAAAATATTCTTTTTTTAAAATACTATATACTTTCCTGATAAAATAAATTTTTTCCTTTATAATTTCCTGCTGATGGCTTCGCGTCAACTCGCCTTTTTAAAAATATATCAACTCGCCATAGATTTTTTTGGTTAAAGATTATTTATTAAAATATAATGCAGCCAGAAAGCTCATTAGTTAACCCTATTGAATATAACATTAAAGCATCTGATCCAAATCTCGGTGACCTAACTTTATTAAATAATTGATGTTCAAATTAAGCGGTCAATAAATACAGAAATATGGTATTAATATATAGTTGATACGGTAAGTTATAGCTGATTAAGAATTGGTCTAATATGACAATAAGGCAGGAGTAAATCCTTTAGATGTGATGATGAGTGCGGCAACACATCTCGCAATAAGTCGAGAAACTAAAATTTATGAAATAGCCTTTTATTACTTGTATCCTGCCAGTCATTGATAAAACAAAAATCGCATATATATATATGGACTTATTGGATGCTTAGTAGTGAAGTATATTTTAAACATGATACTCAACAGGTCTAAAGACAATGAATAGATAGAGTTCGGCGCCAACTCGCCATATGGCGAGTCGCTGCCACCCTTGCCTCTCAGATTATTATTAATAATTTTAAATTTTATGTAAAGGTCAATTTTGACCTATTAATAACTCTGTGGCGAGTTGACGCATTTTTAAAAAGTCGCGTTGACGCCGCTCCGATATTTCGGTAAGTTTTAAAATTAGTAAGCCAACCGCTAAAAGCTTTAAATTATCATCATTATAAACTTAGCAGTTTAATTTATATATCCTAAATATTTATGTTCGTACTCTACAAAATCATCATCGTCTATTGTTATATAATTCGAAAAAAATTATCATCAAATCCGGGTGTTTAGATTTTTTTTTAAATTTTTTGTTTTTTTACATGTTTCTACGTATAATTTTTTTTGAGATTTGCAGAAATCAGTGATGATTACTATAGGTGTTTGGAATATTTACTTATTTCATTATTTGTGAATTTTTGATTTTTAAGTTTATGATTAACCATTTTGAATTTTGTTTATAAGATCGGTCTTTTTCTTTTTTTATGCAGAATAAATTTTGGTGAGAGGGAAAAAAAACAGAGGGGAAAAATTTATCAAAATTGATATAAAATTGATTGATATATTTGTATAAATAAGAATTTTTAGAATATATCTATCATTTTTTTATTAATTTTGATCAAAATTTTCCCTCTGTTTTTTTTTCAATCTTATCTAAATATTTATAAAGTGGATTGGCCAGATAGTTCGGTGATTAACACTCTTGAATGTAAAATTCAAGTATGGTGGTTCAAATCCCGTTGACGTCACTCTTTAATAAATAATGAGGAAATGACATTAAGCGGTCAGAAAATATAGAAGAGCTTGGGAGAAATTCGGATTTTCGCCCAAATCGGCTCGAAAATAAAGGTAGTGAATTCTTTTCAAAAAAACTCTAATAATGATGAAAGAAAAAAATAATGAAAAAAATAATAATGAAAAAATAATAATGGAAAAAATAATAATAGAGATAATAGTAGTGAAAGGGATAGTAATGTGGGAACAAAAATAATAATAACGATAAATTCATCGAAAAAAAGAGATAAAATTTGTAAAAACCCAGAATGGATTTTGCAATTATTTTTGAAGACTTTTATTATAACTTTTATTCAGAAAAAAATTTTATTCACACTTTCAGACGTTGAATAAATGGATTTAATGCACGATTGAAATTTTACGATGGAAATGTTATAAATAAACACGAGATGTTCCATACATGTGGCAAAATATCTAATAATAAAATAAAAATGATGATTGGAAAGAATAAAATAAAAAAATACAAAAACAAAATGTCTCAATAATGACGAAATAATTTCTGAAGTTTTGTAAGACCTCGATCCTGCTGAAATTTCTCAATTCCTAACAAGAAAAATATTGTAAGAATTATAAAAAATCAGCCTGAAATTCAAATAAAAAACTACGATATAATCAATGATATTCCTGATAAGTTAAAAATTTCAACCCCCGGGAGTCGATTTCAACAATATCATAGCAGTGCTTTAGACAATGAGAGAATTATTATCTTGATTAATTCTGAAAAAAATATTATTTTAAAAAATTCGAAAATATGGCTTTCTGATGAATCTTTAAAATGGCTTCATAGGTTCATATCAAATATATCTCATCTATGTTAAAATTATTAGTTCCTTTTTTCCTCTAATATATGGAATCCTGCCTAATAAGACATAAAATACATGCAAGGTTTTTTAAAGTTATAAAAAAATAATAGGCGATCATTAACCTGAATCTTTCATAATATATTTCGCGAGATCACCCTTAAACGCTATGAAAAAACCCTTTAACAATATAAAAACTTACAATTGCTTATTTTATTAGGGTCGAATTATGTGGCGATAAATTCAAAAATGTGGTATAATATCAAAATATAAAAATTGTTCAAATTTAAAATAAAAAAGCTAACGGCTTTATCATTCGTACCTCGTGATTACAGAAATAAATATTTTTTTTAGAATTTAAAAAAAAAATAATTAATGAAAATGTCGTTTATTAAAAAAGTTAATTGATTATTTTGAAAAAAAAATTCATGAATAATGAACTTAAGAATATACCAGAATGGGGCTGTTATTATCAAATAAAGAATGAAATAACATTGATAACTATGTATGTGAAGATTTTAATCGCGCTCTAACCAGGTTCGGGTAATTGTGTCGTTTTGGGTGGGACAAATTTTTTTGATTAATAAAATAAAATTATAAAGTGAATTCAATGCAATTAAAAATAAAATAAAATTGGCCCTTGTCTTTTGTAATTTAAAATTGTATTTTATTTAGAAGATGATCGATTTGTCTTTAAGATCGAGCAATCTTGTGTTTTTTGAAATATTCGATTTCAAAGATATTAAAGACAAATTGATCATCTTCTAAATAAAATACAATTTTATATTACAACATACAAGGACCAATTTAATTTTATTTTTAATTACATTTAATTCTACTTACAATTTTATTTTTTTTAATCAAAAAAATTTTCCCCAATAAACGACTAAATTACCCAGGTTCGTTACAAGTGGTCGCCCATCTTTGATAAAGCTGATAATATTACTGAGAACACACGATCATGTCCAAGACAAAATAATAAATGATTCCATAGTTTTAAAAAATGTTGTAAATAAACAAAAAAACATCTCGAATTAAATTAAATAATTAAAAAAGATTTGTTCAAATTTTAATCAATATTATGAATTTCTTTTTATGAAAGCTATCGCAATGGTGTATGAATTTGGTTTTAAAATAAATAATATTATATAATTAAAATATCGTTTCGCTATTTATATCAAATTTTAATTGATTTAATAGATGTTTTTTATTTTATCAGTTTATAAAATTTTTTTTCATTTGAAAAAAAGGGTATTTCAAAAAAATACCCCTTTTTTCTAGCAGAAATTGCCTGGTTGGCTCAAACTGGGACGAAGGCCCAGTTTGAGCTAACCGATTGTGTTTCGAAATTCGCTGACTTCACTCTTTAATAAATAATGAGGGAATGACATTAAGCGGTCAAAAACTATTGAAATATAGTATTAATATACAGTTCTTCCAGTGTGGTATAGCTGATTAAGACTTAGCCTAATATGATAATACAGATAAGAGGCTCTCTTATGTTTGGGATATTTGCGGAGACGCAAGAAATAATAAGTAGTGAAAAAATAAAAAAAAATAGTTCTACAACGGGTTAGCCACCACCTGTTTAAAATAGGAAATCGTCATCTAGAAGATGAGAGAACATGATTCTTATTTGAAATAAGCTTTAAATGACTAAAATAACTCAGATATATGAAAAATAAGCTTTACACTTCTTGTCTCTGATGATATTTAAAAAATGCTGCTGCTTAGCATTTTTTAAATATCGTCAGAGACAAGAGGTGTAAAGCTTATTTTTCATATATCTGAGTTATTCTAGTCATTTAAAGCTTATTTCGTATAAGAATCATGTTCTCTCATCTTCTAGATGACGATTTCCTATTTTAAACAGGTGGTGGCTAACCCGTTGTAGAACAAAAAATTTCATGAAAAACCACCTATTACTAGTATTCTGTTAAGGCATTGATAAAATGAAAATCGTGTATACAGCTGAACTTCTGGAAATCTTAGGATGTGACGTATTAACGGAACACTAGAAACCAAAAGTCTAAAGACTGTAGTTTGAAAAAACTCTCCAGGTTGACAACTATAAACTTTGTCAGCATGTAATATATTATATATTTAATAAAATATGGAATTAAAATTTCACTTAAATATATTTTCTGTTTTTCATCTTATAATTTTATTTCCTTATATTCTTTTGATAAGGATTTTTTCCCACTATAACGGCTTTTTTAAATGCCAGATAGCTCGGTGGTTAACACTATTGAATGGAAATTTAAGCATCGAGGTTCGAATTATTTTTAAGCCTCTTTAATAAATACTGAGGAAATGACATTAGCGGTCATAACTATATAATTATAATATAGTATACAGTTGATCCAGTGCGGTATAGCTGATTAAGACTTGGATAATATGACAAAAAAGCAGAAGGGACTCTCCTAAATGTGGGCTGATTGCGGCGACGAATCTCTGCAAAAATTAGTGAAAAATTAAAATTTCCGAAATGCCACTAATTACCTGTATCTTGCTGAGCCATTGATAAAACGAAAATCGCATATACAGCTGTGCTTCTGGTTTCCTTATGAAATGACGTATTATCGGAACACCAAGAACCAAAGGTCGCAGATCCAATGTAGGAGACAGCTCTCCGGGTTGGTAGCTTTGGGTGTTGGTAGCTTCGGATGTTTTCAGCGTGTAATATATATATAAAACGCGGTTAATTTTTTTTCTGATAATAAAGAAACATATTTTCCGTTATTTTAATCTGAGAATTTATTATAAAGCAAGAAAAATTGTCTTTTTTTAAAAAACATATTATAGAGCAGTGTTTCTCAACGTGGGGCGTAAGGCGGCGTTTTGCCGCAAATTTAAAACCCTTAAAATCATAATAAAATCGTTAAATAAAAATTAAAAGAAGTTTTGAGTGAATCTATTGAATTGATATCGTCATAATAAGGATATATCAGTTCAAAAAGGTCTTCATTGAGATTTTTTGACAGATAATGTTATTAAAAAATATTAAATAAATAATGAGATATTTAAATCTCAAAATCATTAGTGCAATCTTAATTATGAAAAATTGGGTGTTATTTTTAAATTTAAATACAAAAAAATGAACAATAAAAACATATGTATAACCCAAGATATCATGAGTGTTAAAAATGACTCATATCGTCTTATACCCATTTATTTTTACCCAATGAAAAAAAATCACATTTATAAATTGCCAAAAATACTCCATAAAGTAACTTGTTATATATTAAAGCGATATTCCATTTATCAATACCTTAGTAAAAATGTAAATAAAGTATTATTTATCAATATCTTTATTTAAAAATCAATTTTAAATATTATTTTGAATTTTTTCTTAAAAAATGTAACCCCTAACTTGTAAAATTTTGCGGCAAAACGCCGGACAGCCTAAGAATTTTATAATAAAGCAAGAAAAATTGTCTTTTCTAAAAAAACATATTATAGAGCAGTGTTTCTAAACGCGTGGCCTACGCCTCACTTGGGGGAAATTTGGATTTTCAGGGGGGGGGCAATTCGGATTTTCGGAGGATGGCATTTGGATTTTCAAGAACTGGAATATTTAGAATTTCTGAGATATAAAGCTATAACGTACAAAATTAGAACTTAAAATGAAATCATTATTTAATAAACATCTGAATGATTCGGTTTTTTATATAAATATTTGACATTTTATCTATCAATTACTTAAATCAATAAAAAAATTAAAAAATTTTATAGTAAATGCTCATTTTTTTTGCATATGGGAAACAAACCAATTTTTTTTTGGGCTAAGGGGAGCATGAGCCAAAATAGATTGAGAAGCATTGTTATAGAGGGTCTGTTATTGTATGTTCCGATATAGAGAGACAGACCGTGAATATCTTTAAAAAATTTAATTATAATTTTTTTAGGCAATTTTATGAAATATTTAATAAATTGAAGGATTTAAAATTTCACTTAAATATTATTTCAGTTTTTCATCTTATAATTTTCTTTCCATATATTCTTTTGATAATGATATTTTCCCACTGTAACGAATTTTATAAAACAAATTATAAAATTAAATCCAACACAGTCAACCATCCGATTTTTGGCACCCACCCCGATTTTTGGCACCCCCTAATTTTTAGCGTAAAATAATTTTTTGTCGTTTTATTTCTACTTATACCCCATATATTTGGCGTCCCTTAATTTTTGGCGTTTTTTCTTAAATTTTTTAAAAGATTTAACCCCTCAGATGACAAAAAAAAGAAAAAGGTTTGGTGTTCAAAAGTTTAACTTTCCAACAAAAATTGGAAATTATAGAATATAAAAACTCTAACAAAGAAAATCCCAAATTCAAGAATAGCAGAACATTTCAGCTTAAAGTTTAACGCAAAAATTAATAGAAGATCAATAATAAATAATATTAACAACGAAGAGACGTTTAAAGAATGATATCTCAAGAATCAAAGTCTTACATCTGCATCAAAAAATATGAAGTATAAAATTTTAGATAAAAATTAAAAGAATGGGTAGATCCAATAGAATCTCAGGGTAGATTTTTAACAGAAAGAGTTCTCAAATCGAAAGCTATTTCCATATTCGAGAAATTAGAAGCGTCTAAAGGAGAAAAAAATAGTTCAAATTTTCTAAAATTTAACGCTTCGAATGGATTTTTATATAAATAAAAAAAGGCATAACATCTCCTTGAAAAATTGTTCAGGCGAAAAATTTAACGTAAATAATCAAAATTATGATGAATTCATAAGAATTTTTAAAGGAAAAGTATACGAATATGGTAAAGAAAACGTTTATAATTGTGATGAAACAGGTCTTTTCTACAAAATTGCGCCAAAGAAGAGTTTGTTTACGAAAGCAAGGAGTGTAATAAAGAGTTTTAAAGGCAGAATAACGGTAATGCTGGTCTGTAATATGACAGGAACTCCAAAATTGAAACCCGTAATAATCGGTAAGTTTGTGAACCAAGGGCTTTTTATGGATTTGATAGAAAATTATTTTGTGATTATTCTTATAATAAAAGTGCTTGGATGAAAAGCATAGATTTCAATCGCTGGTTGTTTGATTTAAATGTTATGTTCAAGAAAAAATCAAAAAAAATCTTCTTTTGCTAGACAACTGTTCTTCCCATAAAGTTAATTTTGAATTGACGAATATTGAATTACTTTATTTGCCAAAAAAAACAATACTTCCCGTCTTCAACCACTTGATACTGGGATTATTAGAAGTTTCAAATTTAAATTTTATAACCATCAACTCACATCTATTGTGAATGAAATTAAGACGGGTGTAAGCATTGAAGATTCTATAAAAAAATTAACATGAGAGATGCAATAAGCTTTTCTAAATATGCCTGGGATGAAGTTACTAGAGATAGTATTTCTAACTGTTTTAAAAAGGCACTATGTACTGAGCCCATTGAAGAAATTAACGCCGTAGAATATCTTGATAATCAATTAATAGAAAATTTCGAGGAAATTACTAAACACATTCCTACAGAGGATGTCGTAGAACAAAACGATTATGTCCTATATGATCCAAATTCAGAAGTTTCTATACTTTCAAAAAATCATGATGAAAATAACGCGTTTAAAAATATATCTTCTCTATTGATATATATATATATATATGACAACCATAATCCAAATGAAATCTTTTTAGCAATTAATGACGAGGAATTAACAGAAAAAGGGTTTTTACTGTAGAGGAAGCTATAGATTCTCTAAAAATTGTGAAAGCATATGCTTTTAAAGAAAAAAAAGAGCAACCAACATATGACGCTATAAAGCATCTTGAACAATTGCTGTATTCAAAAAAACGTAGAAATAAGAAAAAAACGCTTTTTGGATTATTTTAATAAAAAATTTTAAAAAGACTATATTTTCCTCCCAATTTTGGCCCCCCATTTTTTGGCACTTTTTCTAAATCCCCATAAATGCCAAAAAATGGAGGGTTGACTGTAATTATTTTACAATTTTAATATCCCTTTAACATTTATTAAAGATGAAACAACTTGATCTGTCATGAGATAAAAAATTTTAAAAAAAATCAAAAAAATTTTCAGATTAACTTTTAGACAAAAGATTAAAATATACCCATGAATATCGAATATAATACAAGACATGATGACATTATTTCAGCTTTTGAGCATTTAAAGTTGCCAATGAGTTATAATAGGACTAATACTCAAGATTTATTATTAATAATAAACAACGAAAAGATAATAGGTCTTGAAAACATCTTGAAAACTTTGAAAACCAAAAAATCTTTTGAGAATAAATTTCATGAAAATTTTCTAAACGATGAAATAATCAAAAAAACAATTTCGATTCATGATTCTGATCAAAATGAACTTATAAATAAATTTTTAAGAAAAAATAACACAGATTGTGAAATATTAACATTTGCTGATTTAGTCTTATTTTTTAAAATTTACAGATCTTCGTCGATAAAGCTCAATAAGAATGAAGCTGAGTGGATTAAATCTTTTAAAATAAGAAATAATATTACTTTATTAGACTTTGAACAATTGGAGATACGCGTCGGGAAAATCTTGAAAATATGGGATCACCCCAATGCAAATAGTCTTTATGTAGAGGAGGTTGATATTGGGAGAAAAATACAAGTAGTTAGCGGGTTGAAAAATATTATTGATAAAAGCTTACTGGAAGGAAGATGTTTTCTATTTATGATTAGTATGAAAAAAAGTAAATTGAGAGGTGAGGTATCAGAGGGTATGATTTTGTGTGCAATAGATGATAATTTAATTACGCCTATATATGCTCCCGTTGACAAACCAGGTGAGATTTTATATGTTGGTGCGAAAAAAAATTTTATTGAACCGAAGAAACTTGATAAAAATAATGAGATCTTTAAGAATTTAATGAATGAATTGATTGTTAAAGATCATAAAATTATATTTCGTGGTGATAATGTTTATTGTGATGATAAAGTTATTGTTTGTGATGATATCAAGAATGGTATTATTTCTTGAATAAAAGGTAATTTCAGATTAATTCTTAGATAGCTAAAGGTTAAGTAATTTTTAAAATTAAATTTTTAAAATTAAATTCTAAAAATTAAATCTAAAAATTAAATTCTAAAAATTAAATTCGGTAAGATTTTTCATTAGGAGGTGTATTTTGTCTTAAATATTTTCGGATTTTTAAATGAAAATATTTAGAATTTAAAAGATTATTATATTGCCAGAGATAGCTCAGTGCTATCATTCTTGAAGAAATTTAAGTATCGAGTTCGGAACCCATAAAGGCAGTTTAATAAAATAATTTAGAACGGCATTAAGTGGTCAATTACTACGGAAATATAGAGCAATATATAGTTTTTGAAAGGTATAGCTGATTAAGACTTGGTCTATTATGAAAATGAAGCATAATTAACTCTCTAATTGTAGAGAACAGTGCGGCGGCGCATCTCGACAAAATAAGTATTGAAAAAAATGATGAAAAAGCCTTTATTACCTTTATCCTGTTGATTAATTTCTAAAAATAAAATCGCGTAAACAGATCCGCCTATGGGTGGCTTGGTAGTGACTTAAAAACTGAGCACTAAGAACCAGGGGTCTAAAGGTATAGATGAAAAGATCTCTGTGTATGCAATTATGGATACTGTCAGTATGTATAAAAATATATAGTAAATAATTAGTATTAGCAGATAATAAATATATAGTAAATAATTAGTATTAGCAGATAATAAATATATAGTAAATAATTAATATTAGCCAATAATTAGTATTTTTAGATTATTAGTATTGAAGATGATAAATATAACAACTAAAGTTAATATTAAAATTTTATTCAAAATTTCCAAAATATTTTATTCGACCTTTATATTAAATTTTTACCCAACTATACCATTTTCAACCACGTCACTACATACGTTTTTTCCATCACACAACACAAAATCATTATCAAATAACAATTTATAATCTTTAATACTGAATTTATTCATAAAATCATTAAAATGTTCGGATCCTCTTTCAACTTTACCTGGGTATGAGAACTTATTCTTTTCATTAAGATATAATAATTCTCCAGGTTTATCTACTGGTGCGACGATTGGTCTCGCAATTTTTTCATTTTTAGCACACATAATCATTCCTTCATACTTCTCACCTACCAATTCAGATTCAATCAAATTTACGATAAAAATAAAATACTTTCCAAGCAAATAATCTTTGTTTACCGACTTACGAAGTCGACTAATAACTCTTATATTTTTCCCAACATCAACATCTTCAATATAATATAAATCGGAATTGGGATGGTCCCATATTTTTAATATTCTGCCAACGCGTATTTCAAATTTCATTAACTTTTTTGCTATAATTTCTTTTATAGTTATTGTTTCATTTTTACTAATATTGACTTTTTATATGAAACAATTTCTGTAAAAAGAATTTGCTCGATATTTTATTTGAAAGTCTATTTTTGCTATTTATAAATTAAAAAATATTTATAGAAATTTATATTTTTACTTGATGATTTGGTTTATGGTAGTTTTTTATCTATATCAAAATTCATAAGAAGATTTCTACTCTATAAATAAATATTTTGTTAATTTATTATTTAATTTCTACAAAACCATATTCCTTAGAATATTATTTAATTTTTTATTAATATATATTTATATTACATGCTGACAATATCCATATTACAAAACCAGTGAGTTATCGCTAACTATAGTAATTAGACCTTTTGTTCCTGATGTTCAAATAATACATAACTTCTAAGCTACCTCGAAGACCTGCCTTATGCTATTTTCAGTTTATTATTGACTTAGAATATATAGACAGGTAATCAAAAGTTTTTCCATGAATTATTTGTTTTCTATACCTATTTTGCCGAGATGCGTCAATGCACTCATTCTCTCATACATATGAAAGTTCCTTCTGCATATTGCAATATTATAAACATGTCTTAATCAGCTGTAACACACTGGAACAATTGTATATTACTAGGTTATTTAGTCATTGATACGCATATGGTCATTCTCAATTATTTTTAAAGCGAAGTATGTTGAATTCGAACCATGATGCCTAAATGTTACAAATTGTTACATTTTTATACCCGGCTTAGCCACACGCAATAAAATTTTATTTTTCAATCAAATTTAAAAAATCATATTCAAAAATCAAATTTATAAAATTAAATTTAAGAATATAATTTAAAAAAATTAAATTTAAAAAATTAAATTTAACAATCAAATTTATAAAATTAACTTTAAAAATCAAATTTGAAAAAAAAAATATTTTTTAGTTTATTCAATACCCCTCGTATGGAAACTAGTGCTAATCGACAATTTAAATACCAATGCCATGAATGTAAAAGGGAGGTTATTCTTAGACCTCGTGATCCAGTTAGGTGTTCAGAATGTGGATGTAGGATTTTATATAAAAAGAGAAGTTCAGAATGTCTGCAGTATGATGCAATATAAGAAGATTTTATAATTTTAATTAAAGTTTACTAAATTTTTAATAAAGTTTTTAATAAATTTTAAATGATGTTTTAAATGATATTGACTTACCCGGTGATTTAAAATAAGTATCTTTACTTTATTCAAATTTGTGGTATTTAAAACCTTTATTCAGATAACGTTTATTTAATTTCTCGCCGTCATTTTACTTTTTTTATTTTTTTATATACCTTTATATGTCTATGGAACAATAACATCCGAGAGATAATAAACTTGAAACATATATAATAATTGGTTCCCCGTTTAAATGTTTTATCTTACGCAAAATTCCCCACTAAGCCGATCTTGCGCAAAATTCTCCCATCAAAAACTGTTCTTTTATATTTAAAAACTGGGTTTAAAATATAAAAGAAAATCAAAATGAAAACAATTTGTGTTCTTTTGAAAAAAAACCCACGGGGGATTGCGCAAGATCCTAAATGTTGACCAATCAACAATTTACAATGGTATTTATAAATAATAAGGTTATGTAATTAGATTTTTAAAATAGTTATTAGAAAGGGTTTTAAAGCTTTAATTTTTGGTATCTCATTTGGCAGATATCGGTTTCTGGTCAAAAATAAAAAAAAATAAACTCCCCTCTGAAAAAAAAAATAAAATCTACAAAAATTTTATATTTCTATTTATAAAATAAATTTATTGAAATTAATAAAATTGGCTAATATGCACTTGAGATGGCTAAAATGGTGGATGTATATTTTTTATTTTACAATTATGATCAATGCAACAAAACGAAAATGATTTTTTTAAATCATTAATAAATGACATAATAAGGATCCCTTTTCAGAAGAAATGTAAGAATTGTGGATCAAAAACAGTCTGACATGACAAAAAGAAATATAAGATCAAATGTTCTTAAAAATTTTGTGGTTTAAGATATTCATTATTTCATGGGAGTGATTTTACTGGGAATATATCAAATAATAGGGAGCGAATTTGGATCTATTTAAAGTGGGTAGAAGGAGCTTCTATGTCTGAATTGGTTAGATAACCAAGACTTGATAGATATAAAGTTTATACGATTCTTAATGGTTTAAGAACAATGAATTTATTAGAGAAATATTATACCCTATTTCGGTTAATGGGTGGCGATGGAGTGGTTTTTGAGACTGACGAATCTAAGTTCGGGAAAAGAAATACAATATGGGCCATCGTGTCGATTAAATATGGATAATAGGGCCGGTTGAGAGAACATAAAATCAAAGGATAATTATAAAAAGCTGTTTAGAAATAAACAGCAAAGAGTTTTTAGCGTTTTGGGAAGCATATGTTGATAATAACTCATAATTAATACCGATTATGGAGTGGATATGTTCGTTTATCAGAACATTTTTCATCTCATAATCAGTTAAAAACTCCACAAAATTCGTTAATATATTGAATAATGTGCATATTAGTACGATTGAAAGATTTTTGGTCATAGAACAAATGCGAAGATTAAGACCACATAGAGTAGGAAGACTTATTGACATATATATTTTAAGATATATGTTGAATATAAATGAAGGAGAGAAGGGATTTAAACTCTTAATTGGGGGAAGGAGTCAACTCGAACTTGTGAATTTACGCCAAACCCCTCAGAATTTTTAGACGACAACTCGTCAAAAAATTAATAAATAAAAATTTCGGTTCTCAAACGAGTTATTCACCCCTCATTTTTAACGAAATACTTGTCCAAAAAAGGATTAATAATATTTTTTTAAATAAACATTAATTAATGAGTTATGACCAGGTTTAATCTTAATTAAATTTCAACTGCCATATATGTAAATATTTTGAAATTCAATATATATATATATATATATATATATATATTAAAAAATTCTAAAAATTATAACTTGAGATTGTTGGCACGAAAAGTGACCAGGTAATAAAAATGATCGGGCATAAAAAAACCATATACAAGGGGTTAGATTATTGTTTCATCCATCATTTATTTTTTTTCAAAAATATTTATATGACAATTTATTAAGACCCTCATAACTAAAAGTGACCGTATGTTATAATGTAAAATTCAAAAAAAAACATTAATGAATTAATAAGAAAAATTCGTGAATGTAAATAAAAAAAATAAAAGTGACCGGGTAAATTTTTCATTAAAAAATTTAATTGATTTTTTGATATTAATTTTAAAGTTTAAATAATTTCAATTTCAGGGGTTTCATAGCCCTTTCCGAAAAAACGACAAAGTCGTTTTTCTGAAAAATGACACAAAAATTTATCCGAAAAAACGACACAAATTGCATAAAATTATATTAAAAAGTTTAAAAATAATTTTAATTAAAAAAATAAACTAGATGAATTTTATTGAATAAAAATATTTAGAATTCTCGCAATATTTTCATAAAATTCATAATCACTATAATGAATGAAATTCGCAACAATATTTTTCAATTGCATGTCATTTTTCT
>SDVU01000299.1:0-15595 GCA_016256075.1 Dictyocoela muelleri | reverse complement strand
TTTGTACCATCTTAGTACTCCTTTAACTTTTAAATATAAGACGTGATAATCTGTATTTCATTTTTCACCCTCGGGATTTCAAAGTAATTATGCGTTTTTTATCAGGAATTTTTTCAATTTTTTATACGAATTGCGAATCGGGCGAATTGAGGTATAACCAAATTTTACATTTAAGAGTGTTAACTACTGAGATATCTTGCCCAAAATGGGTTTATAAGTTTGCAAAAATGGGTTTATAAGTTTGCAAAAATGGGTTTATAAGTTTACAAAAATGGATTTATAAATCTACAAAGCTCTGTAAATACGGCATTAATCATAAATTATTGGTCCATTTAGCATTACAATTTCATGATTAAAAAATAAAATTACGAATAAAAATAAAATTAAAGATTTATTATAAATTAGATTTATTATAAATTAGATTTATTATAAATTAGATTTTAAATTCATAACTCATCGATAATTTCTTCTAATTTTTTAATAAATTCAAAATTTTTCTTCATCTTTAAATTTGCAATTTTTTTTAAATATTCACAGTATTCCTCGTTAATTAATATCTTTTTATTTTTAACAGGCACGTCTAATTTAAGTGTATTTCTTAATTCAACTATAATTCTCTTAGAAATTGATATACCACTGTTTCTGAAACCTTTGCTTCTAATTTTATTAAAAAATAATTTTGCACTTTCAAGATCAATACATTCAACATGCAATAAAAGTGGCTCAAATTTAAAATAAAGAAAATCAAAATTAATTTCATTTAAATGTTTAAATAAATTTAAATTGTAGTAATCGTGTGTTGTGTAAACTAGTTTTTCTATTTGTTCTGAATAAATACAAATTCTTCCGGAGCACGAACTTAGAGTGTTGTAATTTGATTTTGAGTTAATCTTTTTGATTATTGAAATTATTGGTTCATCGTAACTGTTTTTTATTGATTTGTCTTTTTTAGGATTTAATTTTCTTTGTATAAATTTATTCATATGGGATTAAAATCAATTAAATTTATTAAGATAATTTAAGAACAATAAAAATCGATCATATTTTAAATTACACATTGAAAATATCTGAAAATTACAACCCGTGAGTTGTCTATAAGTGTGGTCTTTGAACTTTCAGTTCCTGGTGTTCAAGTTATACGTCACTAATAAACTGCCCAGCTATATATCCGATTTTATTTTTTCAATGACTCAGCATATAGATAATTATAATCTTTTAAATGAAAATTTTTTAACTACTGTTTTGAGTATATGTAACCCTACAATAATTCCTATACCTAGAAGTATTCATTCTGTTTGATTGTCATAATCGACCAAGTCTTTATACCACACTGGGAAACTATTTATCTCTACTTTAGTTTTGACCGTTTAATGTCAATTTTCGACTATTTAATAAAGTAAAATATAGGAATCCTTATCACGATACTTAAATATGACCTTCAAAGTTCTTAATCACTAAGTTATCTGACAAATAAAATAATTATTATTTCAAATAATTAGTCAATCTAAAATTGCATGGCCTTTATAATTTGATTTAAATTAATCATAAACATATTAAATTTTTTGGTAATAAATTCATGCGTACTTTTTAAAACCACAGTAAAAATAAGATATAGGACCCCCGCTTTTTTTGAAGGAGAAAAGAAATAAAAAAATAAATAGAATTATTATTTTATTTAAAGCGTGCAAACCCACGCAAAATGTCTGTAAAAGGTGTTTCTGTTGTTTTTAAAAATTGAAACTCCTGAATATAAAGTGAAATGTTTTTTGAATATTGGTTCCCCGAGTTTTGATATATTTTTTCAACCAGCACCACATATTCTCAATGTTCTGTGTGTGTATTTCAGAATTATCCGGGTCTACAAAATGTTTTTTTATGATTAACTTTTTTATGCATAAAACCCAAATTCTCTAAGTTTTGATATCCCTTCTAACTATCAGTAATTACTAAAGAATTTGGTTTTATATTTTGTTTTATAATTTCACTTAATTTTTCACTGGTGCGAGACTTTATACTTGAAAAAACATTTTTTTGCTTTGCCTAGAGATGCCACCTAGGCACCATGTGTTTTTGATCAACCTACCCTTGTTATATTTACGACGAGAAATACAAGTTTCGTCAACCTCAACTGTTTCTCCACTACCTCAAATCTTTTCATATTTTCTTTTATTCAAAACACTCCTGATTAAATTAAGAACTGTGTTAATGACACATGTACTTACTTTATATTTTCTTTTTATTTTTTTTAAATCTGTTTTTTGAGTCCATTCATAAATAATTAAAAGAATTGTTCTCAAAGGAGTCTTCAATCCAAATAAAACAGAACCTTCCCGAATTGAAACTGAAATATCATGGCATTTATAAGTGGTACACCCCCAGATAAGACCGTCACCGCTTTTTTTCTGCTTTAAAGTCATGGGCTTTATACATTTCTTGCATCGCTTTTCTGAACGTAGAAGACCAATTTCTGCACAAAACCCGAAAAGTCCATGTGGAGTAGAATGTTTATTATATAATTCCATACGTGTAAGCATAAGGGTATTTTTTTCTCCTTCAAAAAAGCGGGGTCTTATATCTTATTTTTACCAAAACCACTATTCGAAGAATTACCATGTCGTGTACCATGCTGAAATCTCAACATTAACAATCATACCGACAAATTCCATTTCATTAAAATTTAAAAATCCTAAATTTTAATTAATCAATAAATAACATAAAAGAAAATCAGAATTCATACCCCTATGCAGTACATGAATTCTCAGTTAAGAACAGCAACAAAACCTTTAATAAAAACATTTTTACTCATTTTATCTTATTTGTCCTGCCAACTCGTGTGAACGCGGCATATTGAATTCTAGCACCAATGGCCGAAAAACACAAATGGAAATCGATAGAATTGCAAATTGTAAAAATATTAAAGAAACGAATTACATAAAGGTTGGATGCAGAGTTAATAGCACAGACATACAAATACAAAGAGACCTCCCACTTTCTGAAACACTTTCTCAAGACATGTTTCAGGCAATCAAGTTCTTTAGGAACACTGTTGCTTCTACCAAATGGTCTGAAGAACCAATTTTGCTAGTGTTCAAAACACTTTGCTCAGATGAAATCATGATATCATCAAAACAAAATTAGATCTTAAAAAGATTTTCACGTGTATTCTGCAAGCAAAATACCCTCTAACTTCTACATACAGATACTCACAGTATCTAAGGAATATAAAACTCAAAGACTTTTATGTTGTAGATGACTATAAACTAGCGATTGAAGAAGTGGTCAAAAGAACTGAGATTCACAAAGCATATACTCGGAAAGTATCGACCATAATATATGAAGAGGCATTCTTATGGGCAACCCGAAAAAATTCCGATGGCAAATTTTTGGGGTTTTTTTTCGGCGTTTTTTTCTGAAAAAATGCCGACACATTTTTGATATTAAAATGTTATGATTTGATATTAAAAATATTTTTATTATTTTTTTTATTAAATTTTAATTTTTTTGGCATTTTTTATTTTTTTATTCAATTGAAAATGTATATGAAAAAAAAACAATTAAAAGATACGGTAATTATTTGACGGTTTTAAGAATTTTTAAAAGTAGTTTTAAGATAAAAAGACTTTGATTATAATTAAAAATTTAGCTTAGTTTATGAACATTTAAAATCAAAATTTAACTACTAAAAAAAGCTGTCAAGCTTTTCACTAACATTTAAACAATAATAGGCTAGTGAAAGTAATTTTTTCCTCCCTAAAATAAATCTTCTGCAAACTTAACAAGGGGGACCTAAACAAAAAATCTACAATATGAAATTGAAAATTTTAATTTTATCAAAACGTGCTAATAGGTTATAAATTATTGTAAGAAGTTGAAATATTTTGCAAAAATGAAAGTTTTACAGTGATTTTAAAGGGTTTTAAGTTAGGCTTTAAATAAATTTTAGCAAAGAGGGGGTCCTATAGAAATTTATTTTATTATATTACATTAATAAATATTATTAAAATTTAATAAAAAAATTAATAAAAATATTTTTAATATCAAATCATTAACATTTTAATATCAAAAATGTTTCGGCATTTTTTCGGGAAAAATGCCGAAAAAAAAAACACAGAAAAAATGCCTTCGGAATTTTTCGGGCTGCCTATACAGATACTCACAGTATCTAAGGAATATAAAACTCAAAGACTTTTATTTTGTAGATGACTATAAACTAGCGGTTGAAGAAGTGATCAAAAGAATTGAGATTCACAAAGCATACACTCAGAAAGAATCGACTAGAATATATGAAGAGGCATTTTTATATGGCATTGAAAATAAAAAAAGTTCAAAGTTTATATCAGAAGGTATATCTGACGTTTCAGCAATTTATGAGAGAATAACAGAGACAGGAAAATACATAATAAGCAAAAATGAAATTAATTATACACAATTCACCGTACAAAAAAAATTATACTGCTGAATTACGTAATAGCAGATATTGTGATGTTCATAAAACAAACAGTCATGGCAATAAAGAGTGTTTAGTACAGAAAACACGTAACCAAAAATTAAATCGTATTTCGTACGTCTCTTTACCTTACATTTTTATAAATACAGAAAATGAAAATACTTTAAAACTTATAGTCGATAGCGGCGCTAACTCATCTTTCATACATTAAAAAACTGTCATAAAAGAAAATTGGCCATTAATTAAATGCGACAATGTAGTAATAAAAACGGCTACTGGCGAAATAGTCAAAACTATAAGCGCAAATTACTGTCGCATAACTTTACTCGATAGAAAAGAAACATTTTCTCTAAATCTCAAAGTGATAGAATGTTTAGAATAATATATAATGCTGGGAAATGATTTCCTCAAATCACACCCTACTCTTTTGAACCTTAAATATGGAATCTTAAAAATTAATGATTCGGAAATACAAATCAATTCTTTAAGTGATTCTCATAAAATTATACTGAATAATTCAAAAAGGTTATCACAAAATGAATAAACAAAGATAATTAATTCTTTTCTGAAGACATATACTCAGAAAACAAACGAAAAATAAACCAATATCTAGTAACCAATTATCAATACCGACCATTAATTCTGAAATACCCAGCGTTAAACCATACCGATGCCCTCCATATCTTGAGACACTTCAATAAAAGGAAACACAGACTCTTTTAAATAGTAAAATAATCAAGCGATTCGACTTTTTATTCGCTTCGCCGAGTTTTATAAAAGAGAAAAAAGACAAAACCGGCCGCCTAATCATAGACTACCGTGGTCTTAATAAAATTTCAACACCACTACAATATCACTTTCAAGATTTCTTTAGAGATTTCCAAAAATTCTCGGGATCGCAGTTTTTTTATCGAATCGATCTCAAGAAAGGTTTCTATCAAATACAAATAGATAGAAGGGGTCAACATAAAACAGCTTTTGTCACTAATATTTGTAAATTTGAACTTACACGGGTACCGTTTGGATTATTTAATGCGCCTAAATTTTTTCACTCAACTATAACAGAAATATTGTACGGCATACCGAATATATCAGTTTTTGTAGAGACATTCTAATATACACCAAAATTTATAGCGATCACTTAAAAATTATAAAAGATGTCCTTGAGAAATTATCTAAAAATAACGCGATCATAAATTTTGAAAAATACAAAGTTGTAAAGAAAAACTAACTTACTTGGGCTTTGAAATAACAAAAGGATCGTACAAGCAGGATCAAATCAGGCTCGATTCATTTAAAAAATGGAATAAACCTTATACAATAAGACAATTACAGCAACTATTAGGAAAAATAAACTGGTACAATAAGTTTATACCTAATGTGGGTTCAAAACTGCGACATCTTTATAATAAATTAAAAACAAAGTCTCGTAAAATAATAATAACATAAAAAAATGAAACCAGTGAAAGAAATTAACGAATATCTACATGGTAAAATTAAACTTTATATGCCAAACCTCAATGAAGAATTTTTTATACACACAGTTGCATGTGACTTTGCAATATCGCTATATTAAGTCCATATAAAGGCGTGATCGTAAATTTCAGTAAGAAACTTAATTTAAGCTAATTAAATTACTCAATAGTAGAGAAAGAGATGTTTTCCATATACACATCAATCAATAAATAGAAGCTACTGATAAGGGGATCAAAAGTAACAGTCTATACTGATAACAAAAATCTTATTAATAACTCAAGCGATTTTTCAAAGAAAACAAATAGATGGAAAGTGTCTATCTGAATTAAATATTAGATATAAACACATAAAAGAAACTGAAAATTCAATAGAAGACGATCTCTCTAGAAATCCATTACTTAAACCCAGCAAAAAAAACCATGAAACACTCTGAATGAATATAAAAAATGTTACGCACCTATGACATTCGAACAATTTTTAAGAAAATTTCACGTCATTAATGAACAACCGGATTTAAAATCATTCGCTTCTCACACTTAATAAACAAATCAAGCTATCAACAAAGCAAAAAAAGATGTTAAAAAGTACAATTAAAATTTGTGAATACTGCCAAAATGTAAGAAAATCTATCTCATGTATGGAAAACATGCCGGAAATGTTATATCTGAAACTATTCTTGAAAATATTTACAGCGATGTATATGGACCTTTCGATGCAATCGATTACAAGCACAGCTTCAATACTGACAAACTTTTCATTATAACATTCACAGACAGATGCAATAGGTTTACCCATGATACTTTACAAATAAAATCACATCAAAAGATTTATTTAAAGCCTTCAAAAAAGAATGGCTCATAGAATTCAATTACCCTAAAACTTTCTTATCAGATAACGGTAAGTGTTATACTTCTAAAAACACTTTAAAATATTTTAATGAATCTCATATCAGTCAAATCTTTACCTCATCATTTAACCCAACAGGCAACTCTTTATCTGAGAGGATAAACTCCACTATATCAAACATATTAAGAATTTATAAAAAATGGGGCATAAAATTAATAAAAATAGCAATTGAAAATAGGATTAACAATATCACAAATACTAATATCGGCCTATCACCCAACGAAATCATTTCAAAAAATTTAAAAATAGACCCAAAAAATCTGAAAATAATCACAAAAAATGCAAAATGAAATTTATTAAACACAAATACAACGTAAATGATTTGATACTGATAAGAAATAATAAACTTAGTAAACTTAAAAATCCTTTTATTGGACCATATAAGGTAACTAAAATTTCAAACGAATCGCAGAGGGTTTACTTCAAAAATTATAACAAAAAAATGACCAAAGAAACATAAAACACATTAAAACTTTTTTTGAGGGTGGCAGCATGTCGTGTACCATGCTGAAATCTCAACATTAACAATCATACCGACAAATTCCATTATATTAAAATTTACAAATCCTAAATTTTAATTAATCAATAAATAACATAAAAGAAAATCCGAATTCATACCCCTATGCAGTACATGAATTCTCAGTCAAAGAACGGCAACAAAACCTTTATTAAAAACATTTTTACTCATTTTATCTTATTTGGCCTGCCACATCGTGTGGACCACGGAATACCAATTCCCGAAATTACTATATACCAAAATCTATAATTTCAAAAATCTATAATTTTTTTAAACATAAAAATAGTTATTTGAATAATAAATAATTTTCAGTTAATCAAAGGTCGAAAAGAGAATAAAAAATTATAAAAATGAATTAATATAAATACAATATTATATATAGTAAAAGTTAAAAGTATTGCAAATCAGTTACTCGAATATTATAAAATTAATTTATAAATCCGGAATAAAAATCAAAATAATATGTTCTAACCTTTCTCATGCACCCCCCTCTTCTAAAAAAATATTTTAAACTACGCAAATTGCATTAGCAAGGTAATGCAAAATTTTCTTTATATAGTCTTATATACATGCTGTAAAAATCATTTCAAAATAAAAGCCGATATTATCTAAATTTATAAATTTCAGCTTATATGAATACTGATTTTTACAGCACGTATATAAGACTATATAAAAAATTTACTTTACCTCGGTGTGGCAATATTTCGTAGTTTACAAATTTTTATAGAGGTGAGGTGCGTAAGGCTGGTAGAACCAATAATTGAGAGTTCATATTGAAAATACAAATTAATACATATTATTAAATCTAAATTATGGTTTTTACTTTTGCATAAGCCTAATATTTCGCCTTTCTTGTCTTAAATAATTATATAACTAGAAAATTATATTTTTACGTGATTATCTCAGATTTAATCTGAATAAAATTTATAATTTTGCGTCATTTGTTGTCTAAAATCATCCATATGCAGATCATGCTCATACTATTGTCGTAACCAACGACATGTGATCACACGTCAACGGGGTCTAGATTATTCCATTCTTTATTGATTTGATAAAAGTAATGGTTTGATGAAAGTTATGATTTGATGAAAGTTATGATCTGATATCTTGGCGGTTTTAGATTGTTCTGGAACGATCTTGGAGGGAATTTTAAAACTATAAAAGGAGTGACGATTTTGAGAGACATGCTACCATCCAAGAGAGATGATGCCTTCGGTTTCCCGAAGAGATTCAATAAAGGGATTCAAGTCATGTCTATTTATAATCAACTTTTAATTTACGGAACGGTCCAATCCGGGCACGTAAATATCTTTTTTTTACAGTTCGGGCGTTAATTATTTTAGAATTATATATTTTAAGAATTATATATTTTAGAAATTAAAATTTTGTGAATTAGTGATTTTAGTAATTAGTGATTATGATAATTTTTGATTTTGTGATATAATCAAATTTATCAGCTCAATAAGCGTGTCATTTGAATGCTTAACCCATTAGTGTAGTGTTTAAATTTTTCTATTACACCAATTGCTAGATTCGAGCTATGTCTAAAAATAAAAATGCTTAATGGTATCCTAATAATCATTATTTATTTATTTTATTAAAAAAAGTGCACTCACTATCATAGGGGGGCGCTGAGCTACGTACAGAAGAGCTCAAGATAAACCGAGTTCATATTTAAGCTTTCCATTTTTTTTGAAATGATTGGGGTATTTGGATTTAGTAAACTTCTTATATGATGAATAAAGATAGTGAGCACCAAATATGCTGACTAGCTTTATTCATCATATAAGAAGTTACACCAAATTCCAAGTACTTATCCATTGCAAAAAATCATGGGAAGCTTAAAAAAGAATTTGGTTTAGTGAAGCTATCTGTACGATATCCTAGCGGCCCTCTTTATGTATAGTAAGTGCTAAATAATGATAAAAAAAATTGATTTATGAAAAAAATAGATTTATGAATGATTTTGACGTGTTAAAAACTTATATTTGATTTCAAAATATTACAGTAAATTCTCTCGAATTTACCATTTCTAGAATTTGCGTTTTTTCTACAATTGGCCAAGAAAAAATAATGTTTAAGTTACTTAAAATCGAAATTCTCTCGAATTTGCAATTTCCACAATTTTCTATTTTTTAAAGAAAGAAGTCCCCATGAAATGACGTAAAAATACATGAGACTAATATACTACCAAAAAATTGAAATAATGGAATACAGCAACCAATACAAAGAAAAAACATGTGGGTATTTAGCCACATATTTAACACACAAATTTAACATTGAAATTTCTAGAATAACAACTAATCATTTTATAAAAATCTCATCCAATATAATCAAAAATTCTATAATAAATAAAGGGTGCAACAAAGCGCCAGCAAAACTAAATTACCCACAATTAGACAAGAAATAAATGATGTGTTGTGTTTATGGAATCAAATGGGCAGAAATAAAAGATAATTTAACAAAAATAAAAGCAGCATATTTTGCAAAAAAAAACTTGAATTCACAAATTTTAAAAATTCTACAGGCTTTTTTAAAAAAACTTAAGAAAATATATGACTTGAATTTAAAATTCTTTCTGGAGAAACATATACAGCAAGGACGTCGATTTTTCATAATCCGTAAGTTTGTTCAAAGAAAAGGGGAATGTTTATAGATAAAAAAATATCTATAATTTTGATGAAACGGGTGTTTTTTATGAACTAATTCCATCTAAAAGTGATATAGAAACATCAGACTTAGATATAAAAAAATTTAAAGATCGGATATCGATCATGCTTTGTGTAAATCTTACTGGTTCCTATAAATCAAAGCCTTTAATGATTAGAAAATTTAAAAATACACGATTTTTTAATTTATTTAAACCAGATATCATTATAGAATATCAAAATTCGAATATAGCATGGATGACGCACATCATTTTTAATATATAGTTAAGAAATTTCAATCAAGTATTGAGATCTGAACATCGCAAAATACTGATTTAATAGATAATTATCCATCTCATATAATAAATTCGGCACTATCAAATATAGAGATATTATTTATCCCCAAAAATTCTGCTGGTATTTTGCAACCTATAGATATCGACATCATAAAATGCTTTAAAACTTATTTTAATGAATATAAATTGAATTAAATTATTGAAAAATTGAAAATGGATCTGATTTTTATGAATCTTATAAAGAAATAAATTTAAGAGATTTTTCTTTATTTGCCGATATTTCATGAAAGGGGTATCTGAAATACAATATACAAATGTTTTATCATTTTCTTATTTGTGACAAAAATATTTTGCCACTAATTTTGAAAATTATACTGATTTTCTACTAAAAAATCTATTTTTGACACAATAAAACACGATGATTTTTTAAATATAAGTTACACTGAAAACGATGAAATAATGTTTAGTCAATCAGGAAACGAAATAGAGGATTTAATTGAATCTGATATTGATGATATGAATAGGAAAAAGGGTTCTCTAACGGGTTAGAATCCCCTCAGATTTTAAGTCTTAATTGGTAAGACCATAGATAATGTTTCTTATTTGAATTAGGTTTGAAATCTCGAGATAAATCTATATGTGTAATTAATATCATCACATCTCACTATAAAATCAATTTTCCAAAAATGACACTTTGCGACATTTTTGGAAAATCGATATTATAGTAAAATGATATTAATTACACATATGGATTTATCTCGAAATTTCAAGCCTACTTCAAAAAGAAATATACACTATGCTCTTACCAATTAAGACTTAAAATCTGAGGGGATTCTAACCCGCTAATCAAAAAATGAACAAAAATATAACAACTATGATACTCATGCTTATATATTACAAAGAATATATTTAAGGATTCTATAAAAAATTTTGTCAAAAACTTGCAAAATAATATTGAAGATGAATATGATTTTATGTTTTTAGGGAATTGACAAAATATAATTATAACAAAAATAAAACCTAAAAGTAGCAATATATCAGACTATTTAAATAAAAAATAAACTTTTATTACGTGAAAGCTTTTTAAAAAGTTTTTAAAAAAATTTTAAATCTTTTTTAGTTAAATAAAATATTTACTCCTATTTGCCAATTTTCTACCAGTTTCCAAATTTTTGATGTACGTAAAATGGCATTTCGAGAGAATTTACTGAAATTGGTAAGAACAGATAACGTGATTTTTATTTCAAATGAGTTTCTCAAGGTATTAAAGCTTATTTCAAATAAAATCATATTATATGCTATTACCATAAACTATAAAGTTGGTTACACATCTATTTGAAATAGAAAATTCTTACAAAATCTATTTATTCTACTAAATAAAATAAAAAATTGATTTATTAGTGTGATGCGTAATATTAATTTTTTTTGTCCGAAATCAAAATTTTTTATCTTTAAAAGAGTGAGAATTATAAAAAATGATGTATTGAATTATAAAATTCAATTCACAAAAAACTTTTAAAGTTAAATCTTGATTTTTTTTAAAATATAAATTTTTTAATTGCATAAATTAATATATGAAAAGAAGAAATTACGACATTTCTTATTAAAATTTATTTGTCTAATGAAAAGATATTTATAAAGTGTTTATGAAGAGAGTTATAAAAATGATAATTAATTCCATCAAAAGTTTAAATCTTATATTTATATCAAATTATAAGATTCATGTTTATTTTCGAATAGAACATAAAGCGATGTTTATTTTAGAAGGTTATAGAAATCTAATTAAAGAGAAAATAAAGCAAAGGTAAAGCAAAGTTAAAGAGAAAATAAAGAGAAAATAAAGAGAAAATAAAGCAAAGGTAAAGCAAAGTTAAAGAGAAAATAAAGAGAAAATAAAGAGAAAATAAAGAGAAAATAAAAAGAAAATAAAAAGAAAATAAAAAGAAAATAAAAAGAAAAAAAGCAAAGTTAAAGAGAAAATAAAGAGAAAATAAAGAGAAAATAAAGAGAAAATAAAAAGAAAATAAAGAGAAAATAAAAAGCAAAGTTAAAGAGAAAATGTAACCTTTATTGCTCATCAAATAAAAATAGCTATTTCATGAATTTTGTTATTTTTGATAACTTTTTCGAAAATTAACATCTCCTTTTTTCCATCATGACAATTTCACTTAATAAGAATCTCTTATACTTTTTTTCATGTTAGACCAAATCTTAATCAGCTATACTACACTAGATCAACTGTATAATCATTTTTTAGATTTTAATACTAATTATACTAGACATGTTATTTAAAAAATCCATATTGCAAGTCTTATGATATTTAATTTTAGATTTATAGAGACACGCTAGAATGAAAATAACCTTATCGTCTTCTGTATATGTCTTCAACTATTTTAAAATCGAAATTTAAAAGTTCTTTAAATTCGAAATTTAAAAATTTATTTAAAATCGAAATTTAAAAGTTCTTTAAATTCAAAATTTAAAAATTTATTTAAAATCGAAATTTAATAGTTCTTTAAAATCGAAATTTAAAAATTTATTTAAAATCGAAATTTAAAAGTTCTTTAAAATTGAAATTTAAAAATTTATTTAAAATTGAAATTTAAAAGTTCTATAAAATTGAAATTTAAAAATTTATTTAAAATTGAAATTTAATAGTTCTTTAAATTCAAAATTTAAAAATTTATTTAAAATCGAAATTTAATAGTTCTATAAAATTGAAATTTAAAAATTTCTTTAAAATTAGAATTTTTTTAATATTGATTGAACCAATATAAAATCTTTTAGAATTTTTCTAATCCCTTATTGAATTTACATTATCATTATCTTATGATTACATTTTATTTTTGCCTTTTAAAATCTCCTTATATTAATGATTTTTTATCTTTATTTTATTCTTTATTTTATTTTTTTTTCAACTTATTCAAAAAAATGTTCAGTCTTGAAATGTCTCGTCAAATTTAAAAAATTATCGTAACTTTCAATAATTTGAACTGATCTCTCGTGAATTATTTGATTGATAAATATCGATTTTTAACAAAAAAATAAAAATTCCTTGCTTTATGTCTGAATCTATCTAATTGTAAATTTAAATTACAAAACTAAATAAAAAAGAAACATATTCACACAACAAAAGAAATAAAATTTTTTATAAGTCTTTTAATAATTCTTTATAATAAGTCTTTTAAAAATCACTTTAAAAATTTTAAGTCTTTAAAAAATCACTTTAAAAATTTTAAGTCTTTTAAAAATTCTTTAATAAAAATTTTAAGTCTTTTAAAAATTCTTTAATAAAAATTTTAAGTCTTTAAAAAATCACTTTAAAAATTTTAAGTCTTTAAAAAATCACTTTAACAATTTTAAGTCTTTTAAAAATCATTTTAATAAAAATTTTAAGTCTTTTAAAAATCACTTTAAAAATTTTAAGTCTTTAAAAAATCACTTTAAAAATTTTAAGTCTTTTAAAAATCATTTTAATAAAAATTTTAAGTCTTTTAAAAATCATTTTAAAAAAAAACAAAATCCAAGAATATTCCGATTTCTCTAAAATCAAAAATTTTTCAAATTTTTTTTTATCCCCTTTTTGATTTTTTCTAGAAATTTTAAAACTATAAATAAAAATTTCTGTCACACCCCCATGTCTTTTAAAAATATTTCAAGTAACAAGCGAAATCTGATCATTGCAAGCATAACAATTGCTGTTGTGCTCCTTTTCCTCATAGGCTTTAGGATGCATGGTTCATCTGTTGTCTCGGAAGCAAATGAACAACAAACTGCGAAGATCAAAGAGCCTCCCAACTTCACTGAGGAAAATAAGAAATATCTTGATGGGCTCTTTAAAGGATTGGCTGACAAGAACATCAACACCTTTTTGTTTGATGAAAAATTGAGTATAATCAAAACAGTGAGTAAGAAATTTGAAAATTTTGAAGATTTGAAAAAAATGAAAATTGAAAATGATATTAAATTGAAGACGACTGACTACAAAATCCATGAAAATAATAAAGAAAAAAAACTTTCGATAAAATTGAACTTTAAAAAACTTACTCCTGATGAATTGGTTGAAGAAAAGTCATGGTCGGGAGCATTTTATAAAATGACAGGTGGATATTCACTTCCAAGTGCGATTTCAGGAATTTCAGAACATTTTCAATCTTTAAAAGCTAAATTGGATAAAGGTAGCGTAGGAGTTTCAATTTTGGGTGATAAAGTTCACGTTTTCTTTTACAATGAAAGTGGAAATAAAGTTGAAGATACATACGACATTCATGGTATAAATGAGAAACTGACAGCTATGGACATCTTCAAGTATTTCTTAATTTTTGGCCCTAAAGAAGATGGAAACCCTTAAAAAAATGATCCTTAAGTCATTAAGTTAAGTTTATTAAATTATTGAAAAAAATTTATTTACTTGCTATTTTTTTTATTTTTAAATTAATTTTTTCTTAAATATTTTTTTATTTTAAAAATCAATTTGATCAAAATAGAAATTTTCGTATCTAAGAAAATATAATAAAATTTAAAAAACAATATTATATTTAATAAAATGTTGGTTATAAATTTAACTTTAAAACATAAAAATTAATTTTTAGCAATAATGATTAATTTTTTTAAAAAAACTGAAAAGGGTATATCTTTGGAAATTTATTTACAGTATCGAGACAATAATTATTTAAATCATCACTAAAAGTTTTTAATAAATTATAATCTCAATCAACAAAAAAATTATTTTTATTGAAAGACGCGAATTTTTTTATAATTTAAAAAAAATTTAATTTTAAATAAATAACATATATAAGAAAAATTCATCATCTTTTATATTAAATGCTGGTAATATCCATAATTTCTAATTCAGAGAGTTTTCTTCAACCATAGTCTTTAGATTTTGGTTTCTTGGTGTTCAAGTAATACGTCACAGCTAAGCTACTCATAGATAATTTATATGCGATTTTCGTTTTATCAATGACTCAGCAGGATACAGGTAATTAGAGACTTTTTATCATAGTTCGCTACTTTCTTCTTAGACGTGTCGCCGCATTCATCTCCAGACTCATAGTAGAGCCCCTTCTACTTCATTGTCATGTTAGAACAAGTCTTAATCAGCTATGCCACACTGGAACAAACGTTATTTATTTTCATGTCCTGAAACAATGAATGACGTCGAATTCAAGTTTTATCAAATGTCGAATTCTAATTTTATCAAATGTCGAATTCTAATTTTATCAAATGTCGAATTCAAGTTTTATCAAATGTCGAATTCTAATTTTATCAAATGTCGAATTCTAATTTTATCAAATGTCGAATT
>SDVU01000298.1:0-15602 GCA_016256075.1 Dictyocoela muelleri | reverse complement strand
AATATTTAATAATGTATATGATTAAAAGAGTCTTTCTGAAGATTATATGATTGATTTTATACAATTTATTATGAATTATTTAATTTTTTATAAAATTGATAATGAATTAATTTTAAATAAAATTGATAATTAACTAATTTTAAATTAAAAAAAAGTTAAAATTAATGATTTTATTTTTTTTATCACGACCATAAAGGTTATTTTTATTTTTTTTGTCGGGGGACAAAGTATCCGAGAACCAATTTTCAATTATCTCTAAATTTTCAATTATCTCTAAATTTTCAAATATCTCTAAATTTACAATTACCTCTGATTTTTAAATCATTATCTATTTATTTTAAATTTAAAAAAAAATTCTTAACCACTCCAGTTTAAAGGATTTATAAATTTTAAATAAATTTTTAATAATATCAACCCATGGAATTACCTCAGAAAAAATTCTCAATTAAAGTTATAACACCCTTTGGTTCTAAAAAAACAACCAATACAACAATACTTGAAGGTGTAAGATTTCGAATGCCAAATGTTAAATTTGAAGAAGTTTTAAAAGACATTACACCTAAAAACAATAACATTTATGTACCACCAACAGGTGCTGAAGTCTCAATTAAAATAAGTAACATACCACTTCATTTGAAAAAGATTGATATTTACGAAAGACTGAAATCACTCAATGTTGTTATAAGAAAGTTACATATGGTAAAAGACAGAGAAACAAGAAATTTCAAAGGATTTGCATATATGAGTGTTAATGATATGGAAAGTGCTAAAAAGGTTATAAAACATTTAGATGGAACTGTTATTTGCAGTCAAGCCCTATTGGTTGAAATTGCACCTGATTATAATAAATAAATTGATCAATAAAATTATAATTACATATTTTTTTCTTGTTACTAGAAAATTTTGCGATTATTAAAAATGAATTTGTAGTATTTTATTTATATCATGCCAGATGTATCAGTGGTTAACACTCATGAATGTAAAATTTAAGTATCGAGGTTTGAATTATTTTTAAGGTCGTGTCATTAAATAATTACTAATGACATTATGCGATCAATAAATATAGCAGTAATAAAAATTATTTCTGTGTGGTTGATCAAGAATTTTTTTTGATTTTCAAATGAAGCTGAAAGATTTCTCCTAGGTATGAATAAGTATGTTAAATATCGTCAAAACAAATATTATACATTTAAAATTCATAAAAAAACCTCAAATTACCTGTATCCTGCTGAGTCATTGATAAAACTAAATTTGAATATAAATAATCTGAGCAGATTAGCAGTAACTTATTACTAAAAAACCAGGAACTAACTTTATATAGACTATTTTTGGTGACATCTTTTCGGGTTGACAATTATGGATATTGTCGGCATGTTTAAGTTTTAATATGATTTTTATGCAAGAATTTTTTGAAATAAAAAATGATTGTCGATTTTTTAAAAAATTATTTGAATTTTTTTAATCAAAAATTAAATAAGGGCTTTAATAGTTTAAAATCGCTTTTTATTTAATATCCCGATATTTACAAGATATTTTTTTTAAACTTGTAAAACAGACTAAGTTTATTTTAGGCATTAATATTTATTAATTTTATTATTAAATCTTTAAAATTTAATAATTTTATTATTAAAAATTTAAATATTTAATAATTTTATTATTTATCTTTTAAATGATTTAATAATTTTGTTATTTAATCTTTTAATATTTAATAATTTTATTATAAAAATTTAAAAATTTGATTCGTTCCTGTTTTATCATAAAAAATAAATTTTACCCCATGTACGCTTGTCACTCAATACTGTTAAAAAAGATCAAGATTTATAATTTGATGAAAAAAGATAAAAATTATTTGTTAGAAAATATATCGAACAAAGAAATATTAAATTTGTTTTTTAACGATATTATTAGAATTCTTAGAGATACTAGAGATGATCGAATATTTGATATTTTAAAGGATGAAGAAAAAGAATTAATTATGACAAGAATTTTTTACGGTGAATTTCCTAAAATAGAAAATAATATTGAAGAATTAAAAATAATAAAAATATTTTTAGAATTTCATTTAAAAAAGGGCGATAAAATTGATGATTATTTTGAAATTATTGATGAATGTATAGATTTTTTGAAAATTAATTTTAATTTTTCAATATTTAACATTATCTTTAACATTGACAGGCTCAAAAAAATAGAATTACCTCCGGATTATTATTTTAAGATTTTAGAAAAGACTATTTTTGTATTTGAAGATGATTATGTTAAAAAAATACCTTATGACGATATTTTTAAAATTGTTGATATTTTGAAGAAAATCGCTAAAATTGTGAATGAAAATTTATTTGATATTCAACATAATTCGATAAACGTGAATCTTAATGCTTATCAAGATGTTGAAAGTCATGATTTTAAAAGTCATGATGTTAAAAGTCAAGATTTTAAAAGTCATGATGTTGAAAGTCATGATGTTAAAAGTCATGATGTTAAAAGTCAAGATGTTAAAAGTCAAGATGTTGAAAGTCAAGATGTTAAAAGTCAAAAATTGATCAATAGAAAAAATATATTTATCCAGCTTAATAAATTTATTGATATTATATTTCCGAAATCTGTTTTAGAAATTGATCCTTATAAGTTTGATGAAGAGTTTATAATCAAATTTTTCTGTAAAATTAATTGTAACGATCTTATGGTCAGGATTTTGGAGCAGAGATATATTCCTGATATTTATCATTTTGCACATAAAGAAAAAATATTGACCGATGTCGCAAAAAAGATGAAAAAACGATCTCAAGAAAAGGCTAAAATTAGACTTCCAAGAGCTTGGACAGATTTTGATGATCCCAAAATAATTCGTAGATAAAGTTTATTTTTGTTATAAAACTTATTATTTGTTTAAATTGATGTTTATCAATACCTGAAAAAAAAATAATTAAGGCTTTTTTATATTTTAATTAATATTCAATTTTACTGTTAATTAAATCTTGTATGATAATTAACTTTTTAAGGGTTTCTTTGGAATGAGTATAAATGTTGTAAGGTGTTAGTTAAATAAAATTATCATAAAATACTATTAATACAGGCTGGGAGTATATTTTAATTAATTGTAGATATATTAATTTTATACCTGAGCAGTTTTAGTAGGTACTGTTATTTCAATCATCAATAAAATTAATAGCCCAGAAAGCAAATAAGATTTATAATTATGAAAATAATGGATTAATTCAAATATAAAGAATTAAAAAAAGGTATAAAAAATATTGAAAATTAAAATTTTTTGTTACTTAAATTAGAAATAATTAAAAAGGCTATTTATATGAAAAATTTAATCTAAAAATTATCACATTTTTGCAAATGTTCATCCAAATGCTTCTTATATTTGTAAATTTGCCCACATTTACATTTATAATTACTATCGGAAATATGCTGCATCCTGTAATGAGTACGAAAAATATTAGTAGATTGTAAAAATTTATAACATTTAGTACATTTTACAAATTTTTTTCCTGAAAAATCAACAATTTCGTATTCAGCAGGAATTTTTTGATCACTAAACGATACCTGAATTTTTCCTCGACCTAATTTACAAAAATTATTTCTTTTTTTCACCACAGGGACATTTTTATTAATACTTTTTTCTAATAGCTCCTCACCCTGAATTATATGTTCTTTAAGGTGCTTTAAATAACATTTTTCTTTTTTATATATTAGACCACACTCGCATTCAAATTTCCTGCCACATACTTTTTTATGTCTGGTATACTTGTCTTTTAAATAAAATTTATATCCACAACATTCATATGCTGGCGGCCCGTGTTTCTTAATATGGACATTTAAATGTTTTTTGAAATAATATGATGCCCCACAGGTTTCGCATTTATAGACTCGATTGTTTGTATGGATATTTAAATGATCACGAAGTATGGCACCCTTCTTAAATTGTTTATTGCAATATACGCAATCAAACATGGGTTAATAACTAAAATAAATTTAAATATAAGTTTGATAACTATAAAATCGAATATAAAAATGATCATTACAGTGTGATTAAAATATGATTTAGGGTTTCATCAATAATGTAATTTTAATTATAAAGGTGTTTATAATTTATGAAGTTATATCTAAAAAAAATAGTTTTGATATTGAAAATAATTGATGGGTAAGATAGCTCAGTGGTTAACACTCTTCAATGTAAAATTTAAGTATCGAGGTTCGAATTCTTTTAAAGTCATTTTAATAAATATTTATTGACATTAAGAGGTCAATTACTATAGAATATAGTAGTAATATACAGCTATTCTAGTGTGGTATAGCTGTTTAAGGCTTGATCAAATCTTTTATAGTGAAACAGAAGAGATTATCCTGTGTGGGAATGAGTTCGGCGCATCTCAGCAAAATTAATAATAGAAATTCACGAAAAATCTTATTATTACCTGTATCTTAAAGAATAACTGATAAAATAAAAATAAATATAAATAATCACGGGTAGCTTAAAAGTGATGGCTTGAACACCAGGTTCAACGGTCTAAATACTATGGTTGAATAAAATTCTCCGAATCGCGATTATAATTAGCATGCAATATATATATTTATATATTTTATAAATTTTGGTATAAATAAGAAAATCTTTATTTAAAGTTGAATAAACATTAAATTTTTTGCAGCCTTAAGAAAAAAAAATAAAATAATAAAATACTTATTCACGATTTATATAATATTTCTACACAGCCGAATGATGAAATATTTTTTATCAATAAAGAAATCGCCTGGATTTTATTTAACAAGAATAAATTATCTAAATAAATTCAGATTAAGTCCATTTACACCCCCATGGAAGATTAAATTGACTTGATGCAAAATATAAAATATATTTTTTACATGCGATTTATATGTTTATAACATCTATAACATGATTATAATTGATATGATGTTTTTATATCGATAAATCCTTAAAATTTGCGACGTTAGCAAAAATTGGTAATATTACACAATTTTAAATCTAATTTAGGTTGAAATAGTTTATTTATTCTAAAAAAATATATAAGGAGGTAAATAGACCTGATGCAAATATGGAGGTGAGGTAAATGTATTTGATCTAAGTCTCCTTGAAGTTATTAAGTTTTTGAATAAAAATTATGAAAAAATGTACGATTAAATTTTTTTCTTTTTTTAAAAAATTAATTTTATCATTCATGACCCCCTACCTTGGCTGTGGGCAGTTACATAGCCTTGCAGCATTTTTTTTAATCTTAAAGAAATTTTTTGGTAAATATATTTCGAACAAAATTAAGAAAATATTTAAAGAAAATAAAGAAATGAGACAATTTATTGTCAAATAAACATTGAATATAATTTTTAACAGTGCTATCTAAATAAAAGCTGTTTAAAAAAACATAAACTTGTTCTCTAAAATATTAAAGCTCTATGTATTAATTGAGCGTGATATTATTAATTTTAATAAATATAAAAAAATATTCAATTAAAATTTTTTTCACGATGATTTTATCATTGTCTGACTTACATAGTAAAGTATTTCTACAAAATTATTATTTAAAATAAGATTTAATTAAATCAAAATTTAAAAAAAAACAAAAAATATTTATTTTTTAATTATCTGAAAAAATCTTTATTTTTTAATTATCTGAAAAAATCTTTATTTTTAAATTATCTCAAAAAATCTTTATTTTTAAATTATCTGAAAAAATCTTTATTTAAAAATTTATTCATTTTAAAAAAAAATTAAAAAATGTCATTTTTTCTTAATTTTTTTAAAAATCATCTGGTCCGGAAATCTGATGGGTAACTATTAATTTCTGAAACATCTTCTAGCATTATCAACTCACTATCACGTAGCATAAGATCAAAAATTTCATCAAATTCAGCATTACCTCGAACTTCTAATAAATCATTATTTTGATTCATTCCATCAAATTGAAAAATATATTGAATCGAATAATCCGATAAATTTTCAGATTGATCAGATAAATTCGCTTCTTTATTGAGACATTCATCAAAACAATCAAAAATAAATTGTCCAGACATATTTTTTTCTATTTCCAGATTATTATTCTTTTGAATTGTTTGATTTTCAAAATTAATACCTTCATCAATAGGGGTATCTTTATTGTATGAATTATCTTTTTCTAATTCTTCTGTACTGTTTTTAGAATTCGGGTTGTCTTTATGAATAAAATCTGGTTTATTGTTAGTTAATGAACAATTGTTAGATAACTGACAATCAGTATAATTATTTATCTGTGGATTTATTTCAGGTAAAAGAATTTCGTGGCTATAGTTCATAGATTTCGATGAGCTGGCTTGTAAATCATCAAGTTGTGATAATGGTGAATGATTTTTAGAAATTATAGAATTTTCTTTTAGACATTTATTGTCAACCAATGTTTCTTCAATTGTTTGATTTATGTTTGTGCAATCAATAGCCTTTGATTTCATAATTAAATAATCTTCTTCGAGATTATTTTTTTCATTATTTTTAATTTCTTCTTTTTTGATTTCTTCTTTTTTAATTTCTTCATTTTTAATTTCTTCTTTTTCAATTTCTTCATTGAAATTTTTTGTACATAGAATTTGAATTAAAAATAACATAATCATTAGGGGTTATCGTTTTTTATTTTTTATATTTGATTTTAGACGTTACGACGATTTACTAATTAATTAAATTCTGACAATATCAATAATTACCAACCAGGAGATTGTCTCTAACCATAGTGCTTTTTTCCTGGTGTACAAGTAATAAGTCACTGCTAACCTACTTGGTGATTATTTATTAGATATTTTCATTTTATCAATGGCATGTCAGGATACAGATAATTATAGGCTTTTCATGATTTTTTTACTTTCACTAATTTTTGCTGAAATATGTCACTTTACTAATGCCAACACCTAGACGAGTTCATTTTTATTGACTATATTTGATTGTTTTTTAATTAGCTATACCACACTGGAACAACTCTATACTAATACTATAAGGCTTTCTTAAAAAATGACGCAGGCCGTTTTTATTGATTCATTATGAGAATTTTTCCGTAAAATGACACGAATTTTTTAAATATATTCAAAATAAATTATGTAAAAATGTAATTAAATATCATTAAAAAATAGTTTCTTTTAACAACATTCATTGTTGCCGACATGTGGTGTTTTATATAACCATAATATAGATTTTTTTTTCGTGTTCAAGTTATACTTCACCATTAACTGCCAGGTGTATAAACGATTTTCGTTTTAACAATGACTCAATTATACAATTAATTATAGTCTTTAATTATAATTCTGAATTTTGAGTACTTTTTGAGTAGATGCTCGCCTGTATTATAGGTACACATGTGGGTGTCCCTTCTGTTTAATTGTCTATTAGGCCAAGTCATAATCAACTATGCAATGGAAGAACTGTTATTAATCTTAAGTTATAAACCGCTTAATTTCGATTAAATTATTTATTAAATCATAATCAACTATGCCCTGGAAGAACTGTTATTAATCTTTAGTTATTGACCGCTTAATTTCAATTAAATTATTTATTAAAGTGACTTCTGCGGATTCGAACCACGATACTTAAATGTTACATTCAAGAGTTTTTAACACTGGGACAATCTAACACTTTTTATTTATTAAAATAAATATATTGGAACCAAAGGCCAAAGGCTAAAGTTGGATGTAATTCTTCATGTTGGCAGCTATGGATGTTGTCAGCATGTAAAGTAATACATGTAATATATAAATATATATATTAAAATAAATATTTATAATTTTTGTTTTAATAAATAAAATCTAATTATATTTTTACTTAATTTTTTAAATATATTTAAAAAGGTGTGTTTTTACAAAAAAAAATGCCAAAAATTCTGCAGTAAAAAATACCCTAGAGCATTTTTTAGTATTGAAATTTCATGATTAATGTCGTCATGTTCCAATCTAAGGAAGATGATCAGAGATGTAACGGTGATAAATAGAGAGTACTTTCAGGAGTTGCTCTCGAGGCGGTGTTACTTTTGAGTTAGCATTATTCGGCAGGCCTCTGTGTAAGTTGATGGCTTAAAATTGCTATTAAAAGAATTCTTGAAAACTATATTTATTTAATCTTATTTTATTATTTACTTTTAATATTTAAATAAACCAATCATAAAATTAACCAATAACAATCATCTAAACTCCTTAAATATAATCAATAAAATAATAATCAGCTTGAATTCAATAACCAATGACATTTCTTAACTTTTGTATACGACAAATGCTTTCTTATTTTGCCAAGACGTGTCGCCATACTTATCCCACACACCTAGGAGAGTCCCTTCTGCTTCATTGTCATATTAGACCAAGTCTTAATCAGCTATACCACACTGGAACAACTGTATATTAATACTATATTTCTATTGTTTTTGACCGCTTAATGTCATTCCATCATTATTTATTCAAGAGTGACGTCAGCGGGATTCGAACCAAGATACTTAAATTTACATTAAAGAGTGTTAACCGCTGAGCTATCTGACCTTAAATATAACCAATAAAATAATAATCAGCTTGAATTCAATAAACAATGACATTTCATAAGTTTTCTATACGACAAATGCTCTCTTATTTTCCCTAGATGTATCGCCACACTAATACCCCACACCATGGAGAGTCACTTTTGTTTTATTATAAAAGATTTTACCAAGTCTTAATCAACTATACAACACTATAACAATTGTATATGAATATAATACAGTTAAACTCCCCATTTTCTGCCCCCCCTATTTTTCTGTCCCCCCCCCTATTTTTGTCTATTCTTAAAAAATAAACATGTATTTTAACTTTATCTCTCTATTTTTGGACACCCCCCCTATTTTTTGCTTATTATTTTTAAAAATATTGTGGCGAATAACTCGCCACCGCAATGATCATTTATGTGTGGAAGAATCGTGATGATTTGTTTTTGATCATTTTTGACACGATCAGAAAATTTGATAACTTGCTGACATTTGACATATCTTTGACATTTGACATATCTTTGACATTTGACAGATCTTTGACATTTGACAGATCTTTGACATTTGACAGTTTTTCCGAAACTATAAATACCCCCGCGATTACACACCGATGCCTTCATGGAGTCAACATCAGAATCATCATTCCAATAAAGTTAGTTTAACGAAATCTTTATACATTAATTTCTTGGTCGATAAAAGCACCTTCGGTGTAGACCATGACATCTTCATTCAAGAACAAAAAAAAGAAAAATTGATGAAGAAAATTGAATCGGAAATAAAACTACAAAGAGTTCAATTAGACTAAATGACAACTTTGATGTAGCAACATTCGAATACAAGAACGATGTAACAGGCCTGAAAATGCTACATAAGATTAACGTATTAGAATATATTGAGAACCAAGACAATGGGTAATTGCATTTGAAGAGATCTCCAAGTTATGCAACTGGAACGACGCAGCCCAACTAGATGTCTTGAAGCACATTATAAATGTCGATATTCTGTATGAAACGGGCATACCAACTGATCCCAAGGCTCATCTAAAGTCCTTGCTCAAACTCAAATATAATCCCGAAACTGCATATAAATACAGTGAGTATCTTTCGATTATTAAACAGGAGGATTACATCACCATTAGAAAGTACACTTCTGAAATAGAATCATACTGCAAGAAGTCGGTCTATGTCTGGACTGGAGCGAAAACCTCGTCGAACAAAAAGTACAATAATTATTCTTCAATGGGTTACATCCTTACACGAAGTTAGAACTGTCTAAATGTGCCAAGACAGACTACAGATCACTCTACAACTGTATTGTTTCAACAGAGAAGATCATAATCGAAACATTTCAAAAACAAAAGCTACCAATAAATAAAAATATCAATAAAAAAGAAAATAAGGAGAATAATTATAAAAAACCAAAATTTGATAACAAGAATAAAAACAAAAAATATTGTTCGTACCATCTTTAAAGGTCTCATAGCGATGATAAATGTCGAGCAAATAAGAGATACAGCAAAGAGCACGCTGACAATAAAACCGACAAACAACTCATGTCACTGCAAGAACCGATCCCTACTTCCTAAACAATCATTATACCCATAACTTGCTCAAATAATGAATACAAGGCACTACTTGATACTGGTTCTGAATACAACTACGTATCTGAAAATCTAAATAACAGAATCCATCTAGGCAAGACAATACAAATACCCAAAAGATCTGTTGAGTTGGCAAATGGAACGAATACTCACACGGTTTTATACAACGAGACTGGCATAATAGTGTTCAACGATCTAACATCGAGAATAAAAGAGAAGTTTTATGTTCTTAGAGGATTAAACGTTGACTTTTTACTAGGCATGGATTTTATGATTAAAAATAAGGTTGAGTTGAGTTTAAAAGAAAGTACTATTAAAATCGATAACAATGAATACGAGCTTGAGGTCAAAAAACCAAAAATGGCAGCATACGACGAAGAACTTCTTGAAAAAACAAGAATCTGCGAAATAAGCGAAACGAGAAATAAAATGAAACTAATGATCCAAAATTACAAAAATAACAATCCTATTCTAGGAGATATACCAAATATCGCGCACGAAATAAAACTAATGGGCAATTTCAATCAACCAAAGAAGGCATACCCGGTCCCGATCGCGATACAAGAAGACGTACAAACTCACATCAATGATTTGATAACGAAGGGAATCCTCCAAAATATGGAAACAGAATTTATATCACCAGCCTTCTTCATACGCAAGGCAAATGGCAAATTAAGTCTACTAATCTCCTACCGTTCTCTGAATTCTGTAACAGTGAAGGCTCATAATTTAAGGCCAAAAATAACATACATGCTCTATAAGCTGAAAGGATCTACGATTTTTACTAAATTCGATCTAGATCAAGGCTTTTATCAAATAAAAATAAAAGACGAAGATGTCAAAAAAACCTGATTTAGAGTCTTAGGCCACACATACGTATTTTTGAGGATGCCTTTCTGGCATACAAATGCTCCCTATACCTTCCAGACAGCGATGAACAAATTATTAACAGGAATTGATAATGCATACTGCTATATTGATGATATACTTGTAGCTTCAAAAAATGTTGAAGATCATTATGATGACTTCGAAAGAGTATTAAAAAGATTAAAAGAAAACAATATTGGAATCAACTTCGATAAATGTGAATTCGCGCAAAAAGAGATAAATTTCTTGAGACACATATTTTCCTTTGAAGGAATAAACCTTGAAACTAATAAAGTTGAGAACCTTAAACTGACTGCTCCTAAAACAAGAAAACAATTAGAGAAAATAATAGGAAATAATAACTGGTTCAGAAACCATATTCCTGATCTATCGACTTATCTTTCAAGCTTTTACGAAAAACTCAAAACAAAAGAAAAATTCATAAAATGAGAAAAACGAGATACAGAGACTCTCAAAAGAATAATTGATGATTCAAAGCCCAACGAATTCTACATTACCCTGATTATAACAAAGAATTTGATTTAAAGTCAGATGCCTCGGACATGGGCATAGGTTAAATTTTGACTCAGAACGATAAACTCATTGGGTTATATAGCCGCAAATTCAGAGGCGCTGAAGCCAACTACACTGTAATCGAGTGATAAACATTCGCGATCCTGGAATCTTTGAAACACTTTAAGTCAATAATATTCGCCTCAAAAATCAATATCTACACGGACAACAAGAACCTTACCTTCAAGGGAGATCTATCGAAAAGAATTAACAGGTGGCTTCTGATCTTGGAAGAATAAAACTACACTTTAAAACATATATCATCTGATAATAATAGCGAAGCCGATATATTATCTCGAAGTCTTCACGCCATACAAAAAACAACAAAGGAGGATTTATCTGAACTTAACATTATTTTCAAAGAATTGGAGAATACAAAACCAGAAGATCAAGCCCAACTATCTAAATTGATCGAGCAAGCCCATATCCTATTAATACATCATGGAAAGAACAAAATGACAAGTACCGTCAGGAAATACATTAAAATCAAAAAATTAATGAAAGTAATCTCAATCATCATAAAAAAATGTCATCGTTGCCAATCGGAAAAGAACTTCACCCGCAATCACACAAAGACAAAATTTGTCACCCTACCTTACAAAAGAAATCAAACAATCGCAATTGACTTGAAGGGCTGATTAAAACTACTCACTACGACACTAAGATGATAAAGAAAGAGTTCTATATTCTCGTGGTAACAGACATGTTCTCACGTTATATGAAGATAAAGTTTATCAACAACATTCATTCATCTACAGTATGTTTCGCTCTCAGAGAAATTTGGTTCAAAGAACACTACATACCCGAGAAATGCCTGTCTGATAACGGAAGACAATTAAAATCCAAAAACTTTCAGGAGCTCATGAATAAGCACAGCAAAAAACATCTTTCCACTTCTCACTACAATCCTACTGGAAACTCCGTCGTTAAAAGAATGAATAGGGAAATAACAAAAGTGCCAAGACTCAGTCGAGGCCTAAGCCTAAGAGAAACAAGTCATAACATTTGAAAGCGCTTGAACCTATGCAATAAAATAACGCTCGTACACTCGCCATATGAAATTTTTTACAAGAAACCAATCTTTGACAATTACGGGGGAAAGTAAATATTAATGATAAAAAAAATAAAATAAAACTTAAACATGAATTATGGAACAAAAGAGAACTGAAAAAATAAATGACATTTAAAAAAAAATGACTTGGTTTAACAAAAAAGACATGACCAAGATAAAATTAAACCGAAATTTGAAGGCCCATGCAGAATAATAAAAATGTCTGAAAGTGGCAACAATGTGTTTTTAAAAACTGAAATAGGGGTTCGGAAGTGTGCAACAAAGAATCTTAAATTTTTTAGAAGGGGGGAAGATGTGGCGGATAAGTCGCCACCGCAATGATCATTTATGTGCGGAAGAATCGTGATGATTTTTTTGATCATTTTTGACACGATCAGAAAATTTGATAAGTTGCTGACATTTGACAGATCTTTGACATTTGACAGTTTTTCCGAAACTATAAATACACCCGCGATTATACACCGATGCCTTCATGGAGTCAACATCAGAATCATCATTCCAATAAAGTTAGTTTAACGAAATCTTTATACATTAATTTCTTGGTCGATAAAAGCACCTTCGGTGTAGACCATGACAATATTACAAAAAAAAACCATGGAATGACAAATAAAACATCAAAAAGACTAACATTAAAAAAAATCGAAATAATTGAATATAAAAAATGGAATAAAGATACAAGCAATAGGAGAATTGCAGAAATTTTCAGCATTAAATTTAACAAAAAAATTGATCGTAGAACTATTAAAAAATATGTTGATAACGAACAAAAAATTACTGATTCATTTATAAAAACACAAAACATAGATCAACATTGAAAAAAAAAATGAAATATCCAATGTTGGACCAAAAATTAAAAGTGTGGGATGATATGGTAGAGGATAAAGGTGGTTATATAACTGAAAAAAAATTTATAAGCAAAAACTATACAAATTTATATTGAAGATGATTATAAAAAAGAAAATGAATTACAGCTTGAAAAAAAAACGGTACTGTCCAATATAAATAATCACCTTTGCAATATAAAAATTTTAGGAGAGAGAACTGTAAATTAAAACGAGGGTGGATTTAATGTGGTAACTTCCTAGTATAGGTTTTTTTCATTCTTACTCTACGGTTGCAGATTTATAGTATATTGGCCCAAAGGGCCAATATACTATAAATCTGCAACCGTAGAGTAAGAATGAAAAAAACCTATACTACGGAAGTTACCACATTAAATTCACCCTCGTTTTAATTTACAGTTCTCTCTCCTAAAATTTTTATATTGCAAAGGTGATTATTTATATTGAAACAGTACTATTAATGTACAGAAACTCTATTTTTTTATCATATTTTACAAAAACCAAGAAAACAACAAAAAAATCAAAAATCAAAAATCAAAAATTTTTAAATATTAGAACTATTTATTTTATAATTTTCATAAATTCCTCAAAACTCAAATTTTTATTATTTCTAAAAAAAGAAAAAACGTCACAATATGCCTGGAGTCTCTTTTTGTTTATTCCATACTCCGCATGTTTCTTTTTTTTAAAAATTATTCCACAGGTTCTATATAGTCTGTGTATGGACACCTGTTTGGGAGTCTACAAATTTTTTTGGGGGCACAAATCAAAGTGCATGAAGCCTATTTCATCCAATGAACCATAATCTTCGCTTGGACAGTACAGATGATGGTACTTTCTACGATGAAGCTTGGAATGTCTTTTCAAGAGTCGCCTTTTTCCTTTACTAGACAACTTTAAGATAACATCGACCTGTCTCTCTTTCTACCACCCCCAAAACCTATTTTTGCTCCGGAAATTGCTTTCTTCTGTACTTTGCAGATGCAATGAGTGTCTCATCGGCTTCAAATATTGTTCCCTCACCCCCTAACTTTGCCATGCACCTTTTATTGTATAGTGCGATCTTATGTTCAATTTTATATTTTATTTTGGTTATCAAAGATCTACTTATTCCCACATCCCTTAACAAATTTCTTGTTATTATGGTTTTGTGGAAATAGTAGTGGCGAAGATGAATAAATTTTCAAAATGTAATCCTCGTATCCTGTAGTATAGTATCATACCTCATGGATATTCAGATGTTACATTTTCTTTTACAATAGAAGAACCCATTATAGTCACCATGGGCTTTCATCAAACATTTGCAATGTATGCAATATTTTTTGTTTTTATTACCCCAATCTCTTCAGAATTTTAAATGAAAACGCTTCTGATCGTAGGTATCTTCCTAGTTCCGGGGCTCCTATGTTTGTTAGATTCTTGAAAGGTCTCATAAGGGTCTTTAAAAAATTAAAAAATATATATATTAAAAAAATGATCAAAAAAAATAATCAATACCATAAAAAATCGGAAAATATAAATAATCACCTTTGCAATATAAAAATTTTAGGAGAGAGAAAACTGCAAATTAAAACGAGGATTATTTTAATGTAGTAACTCCCGTAGTATAGATTTTTTCCATTCTTACTCTACGGTTGTAGATTTTTAAAGTGGGATACCTTCGGGATCCCACTTTATAAATCTACAACCGTAGAGTAAGAATATAAAAAATCTATACTACGGGAGTTACTACATTAAAATAACCCTCGTTTTAATTTGCAGTTTTCTCTCTCCTAAAATTATATATTGCAAAGGTGATTATTTATATCGGAAGAGTACAAAAATTCGTGCTTCAATAGATTCCTTTATAAATATAATAAAAACCATGGAATTGTTTTAAAAAAATGTTCTTGCAAGAGTTTTAATACTAAAAATCGAAATTTCGATGAGTTTTTAATGATATTCAAAACAAACCTTTCTTAATATGGACCGAATAAGGTTTTTAATTGTGATTTAACAGGTCTTTTTTATAAACTTACTCCAAAGAAAGTCTAGTTAAAGCGGCAAGAAATGGGATAAAAAAATTAAAAGGTTATTTGGTACTATAGGGGAGGTTATAAAAATACTTTAAAAATAAAAACATAATTTATAAGCTATAAATTCATAAATAATTATAATTATTAATAATC
>SDVU01000297.1:0-15616 GCA_016256075.1 Dictyocoela muelleri | reverse complement strand
AGAGTATGTTTCTTATTTCAAATAAACGTAAAATCACGAGATAAATCTAAATATATAATTAATATAAAAAATCCAAATATATATATATATAGACATTTACCAAATTTGGTTCAAAACACCAAATTTGGTAAATGTCTATATATCTTTGGATTTTTTATATTAATTATATATTTAGATTTATCTCGTGATTTCACGTTTATTTGAAACAGAAACATACTCTATGCTCTTACCAATTAATATTTTCAAATCTGAAGGGGGGGTCTCTAACCCGTTGGAGAACCCGTTTTTCTTCATCTTCTAAACTTAACTGCATTTTAATTTTTGAAGGTGACTAACCTGTTGGAACAGATATTTTATTAACTATATGAAATTATTAAATACTTAACTTGAACTAACCTCGGGATTTAACACTCACGCATATAAATATGTACTGTTAAAATAATTTTATAATTTGGACTAAATATGTCTGTAGTTCTAAATAACCTTGCATCTGAACAGTATTATGTGTTTTTAAAAAATAACTACGGATCTCAGCCCTTTGCATATACTATTCCCCTAAATGCAATAATATATTGCACTCTTTGAATAATTCTCTCCCCCTCTTTGAATCATTATATTACCCATTTTGTATTATTATATTCCCTCATTTGATTATTATAGCACCCTTGTTGTATTATTATAGTCTCTCGTTGAATATTAGAGTCACTTCGTTGTATTATCGAAGTCACTTCGTTGCATTATAGGTATTGCAAAGTTATAGACTCATTTTTAGTAGTTTTAGACCCATTTTGCAGATTTATAGACCCATTTTGCCAGTGTTATAGACCTATTTTACCACTGTTATTCCCATTTGCCCGAGTATAAGATATTCCACTAAAATAAGCATCAATTAATTAATTTTTAACCAAGTTTTAGCCCTTATTTTTAACAATATTTTTAACTATATTTTTTAATCCATATTTTTTAAACCCCATTTTTTTAACCTTTTTTTTAACCCCCTATTTTTTAACCCTTTGTAAATCTTATATATTAACCTACTTTCACAACCCCTCATTTTTTCATATTTTTTACCCCCCCCCCTATTTTTAACTTTTATTTTTTAACCTTTTAACCCTTATTTATGAACCTTAACTTTAATCTTATTTTTTAACCTTTGTTAAAAAAATAAGGGCTAAAAAACAAGGGTTAAAAACAAGAGTTAAAAAAATAAGGGGTAAAAAAAGGGGTAAAAAATAAGGGGTAAAAAATAAAACTTAAAAAATAAGAGTTAAAAAATAAGAGTTAAAAAAAAGGGTTAAAAAATAATGATTAAATTATAGGGGTTAAAAAAATAAGAGTTTAAACATGTTGGTTAAAAAATAGAATAAAAAATAGGGTTTAAAAAATAATGGTACAAAAATAAGGGTTGAAAAATAAGGGTTGAAAAATAAGGGTTGAAAAATAATGGTTAAAAAATAGGAATAAAAAATAAGGGTTGAAAAATAAGGGTTAAAAGGGTTTAAAAAAAAGGTTTAAAAATAAGGCAAAAAATAAGGGTTAAAAAATAGGGGTTAAAAAAAAGGTTAAAAAAATAATGGGTTAAAAAAATAATGGGTTAAAAAACAAGGGTTAAAAAACAATGGTTAAAAAACAAGGATTAAAAAAGGTAAAAAAAAATAATGGTTAAAAAATAAAAGTTAAAAATAAGGGTTAAAAAATAAGGGTTAAAAAATAAGGGTTAAAAAATAAGGGTTAGAAATAAGAGTTAAAAAGTGTTGAAATCCAAGGGTTAAAATCAAATGTTTAAAAAACATGGGTTAAAAAAAGAGTTAAAAAATAATGGTTAAAAAACAAGGGTTGAAAAATAAGGGAACTAAAAATAGGTTTAAAAATAAGGTTTAAAAAATAGGAGTTAAAAAATAGGGGTTTAAAAATAAAGATTTAAAAATAGGGTTTAAAAAATAAGAGTTTAAACATAAGGGTTAAAAAATAGGGGTTAAAAAAATAATGATTAAAAAATAGGTTAATAAATAATGGTACAAAAATAATTAATTGAGGCGAATTTTCGCGGATAATCTATAACTCTGGTAAAATGGGTTTATAACTCTGGAAAATGGGTCTATAATTCTGCAAAATTAGTCTATAATTTTGCAAAAATGGGTCTATAACTTTACAAAACCCTGTAATACAACGGAAGGACTAAATAATGCAACGAATAGACCATAATAATGCGACGAGGGACTATAATAATGCAAAGAAGGAATTATAATAATGCAAATAGGGGGCTATACAGAGATTTTCATTATTATAGATCAGTTCTACCATTATTATAGATCATCTTTCTCATTTTTATAGATCACTTTTCCCATTATTATATATAACTTTTTCCACTATTATAGATAACTTTTCCCATTTATATATATAACTTTTACCATTTTTATAGATCACTTTTACCATTTTTATAGATCACTTTTTCCATTATTATAGATCACTTTTCCTATTACAGGGTTTTTTCATACTTATAGAATGCTTTTCATATAGTTATAGACCCATCTATTCATAGTTATAGACACATTTGTATAGTTATAGACCGCTTTTCCCATAGTTATATATCATTTTCTTATAGTTATAGACTCCTTTGCATAGTTATAGACCCACTTTTTCATAGTTATAGACCATTTTTGTATAGTTATAGACCCCATTTCTCATGGTTATAGACCCCCTTTTTTCATATTTATAGAATTGTTTTGCCATAGTTATAGACCCCTTTTTCAATAGTTGTAATAACGATTTTCCACAGTTATAGACATAATTTAACGGAGTTATATGCTCGATTTACCGGAGTATTAAAATATTTTACGAAATTTTTGATACTTTTTCTAAATATTTATACAAAAATAAGCACTCCTAAAAAATAAATATAAAAATCAGATCAAATTAAATCTCGGTACTGACCCGTTCATTATCATTTTTTTTCTTGGTTAAATAATTTGGAATATGATATGAAAAATTGTAAGATAAATTCTGGTATTGATTCCTATTAAGCCGTAGTAGAATTTAGGGTGAAATTAAACCCAAAAATCGCTAATAGACGATTTTTTTTTAGTTCAATAATTCTGGATTAGTTTTTTTAAATTATTTTTATTCTAATTTGGTAAATAAAAAGTATAAATATCTAATATTTTTTTAAAAACTTCCTTTTTATTGAACTTTATAAAGATTAGTATACTAGTATCCGGATTATTTTTTTTTTCATCTTAATTTCACGATGGTCTCAAAGCGATTTAGTACCTAAACTCAAATATCTTTTTGGATTTAATAAATATTAAATTTTTTTGTACCTTAATATTACTTAAAATCGAAAAGTATTGGCGTTTTTACTGAAATTTTTCTTAAAGTATATTTTATTTATTATATACTCACGTAAAATGTCGCTGCTGAACAGTGTAGTACTGACATTTAAACGTTTTCGAGATTAATGGATATTATTTGTGTGGACTTGTTTGCGTTAAATATTTAAATCGGTCTATAACTCTAGAAAAGGGGCCTATACCCCGGGAAAAACAGGGCCTATAACTCTGAAAACCCGTTTTTATAACTCTAAAAATATGAGCCAATTACTCTGAAAAAATAGGCCAATAAATATGAAAAAATGGGTCTATAACTATGATAAAAGGGGTATATAACTATGAAAAAAAGAGGTCTATAACTATGAAAAAAGGGGTAGATAACTTTAAAAAAGGGGGTCGATAACTATGGCAAAGGTGTCTATAAAAATGAAAAAAAGGGGTCTTTACCATGGCAAAATGAGTATAAAACAATGTTAAAAGGGGTCTATAACTATGAAAAAGGGGTCTATATTTTTGAAAAATGGTGTCTATAACCTTGAAAAAAAAGAGGTCTATAACTTAGCAAAAGGGTGTCTAAACTATGAAAAAAGGTGTCAATAACTATGAAAAACCCTGTATTATTTTTTATGTTTTTTATTATTATTTTTAGGGTTTTATTATTATTTTTCAGGTTTCAAATAAGCTGCCCCAAATGAAATTCTTGTTTGATCAAGAAAGTGAGAAATAGAAAGACAAGGTAATGGAAACACAATACCCAATGACACCGATGTATTAGAACGGAAGAAGAAACAATCCGTTACGAAAAATACAATAGAATGTTTTTTAGGTCTTTTAGATAAAAATTACACAATAAAAGACATGTCCCCAGCGCTAAATATTTCAATAGTTTCTATACGAATGATGTACAAAGGTACATTTCCGGGAACTATTTTAATCTAACAACATTTAAAACTGCCGGCCAAAAAAATCAGATACTAAAAAAGACTTGGACATGAAAAAAAATTCATAGCAGCGGAACTTGATTTAAACCCGTGTACAACATTAAAATCAATGAGTGTGAAGCTTTTGATACATAATCATGTTGGTGCCTATTCTACCTAAACAGTCTCACGTATAATCAAGGACATGATTTATTCAAGAAAGGCGATGACTTGATTCCTATTAATAGAAATAGCAATGAAAACAAAAATTTAAGAGCCAAATACGAGGCTTCATTATCTCATATGAGTGACAATCAGCTTATTTTTTGGATGAAACGGGGTTTAATTTGCACACATATCAGAAGTGGTGATATCCTCTAAAAACACTAAATGACATCAATGTCCTAATGGGAAGGGAACAAATATATCTGTATTGTTTGCTACTACCAATCAAGAAATACTTGCATTTAAAATCAAGGTTTGAGGTTCTAAGTCCGTAGATATTGTAGACTTTATTGATACGCAACTGCCAATGTAAATTCAAAATGAAAGAAAATACATCGTGCTTGAAAACGCCACCATACAATAAAAACACTTGCCGTAAAAGAAACCCTTGCTCGTCGTAATTACATTATCAAGTTTATACTCCCTATTCCCACAATTGAATCCGATAGAGGAGTTTTTCTCGGCGTTCAAGTCAAGAGTCAAACAACAGAATACTTCTTCTAATAGCGAAGAACTCATTGGTACGATTAATTGAGTGCTTCTTATAGGAGAATTCGGGTTAAAAGGTAACTACAATCATATGCGTATTTGGATTTGAAAGGGTAGATGCAATAATTGATTTTATATGATAATAGACAATTTAACATTTTTTTATTTTATTTAAGCGTACAACGACAATTCGCCAAATAAAAAAAATGCGCAATTCGACTGCAAAAAATAAATGAAAATTAAATTGTATCAAAGTGAAAGTGATAGAGATAACAGTCGTAACATGGGATTTATATCTCAAAATATATATATATATGCCATTTATAAGAGAATAAGTTATGTTTTATATTTTTAATAAGTATTATATCGAGGAATTAAGCTTATTCCTATCAGTAATCAATATTTTTTTACTTATAAATGACAATTTTATATTTTTTAGTGAGGCCTGAATGCTGTATATGAATAGAAATATTACATAAATCATTCTGGTAACAGTTAATTGTTAAGCTGTATGCATATAGACAAGAACAAATAAAAAAATATCGAATAAAAAAAGAAAATTTTTATAATAACACGCAAACTTTCAAAATGTGTAGCATTTTAACAGATAATTTGGGGCTTACTCGATTTAGAGACCGGAGAAAGTTTAACTATGAGAAAGTACAAATATAAAAGATTCGTGACATTATTTTGCTATTTATAATCCTGATTTTTTTAAAAAATTAATTTATTACTATATTCTGTTTATTACGGGATGACAAATAACTAAATATAGTAACAAATCTATTTTATCAAAGAATTTTGGTTTTAATTATTAAAATGATTTTATGAATCTTTTATATTTTTACTTTTTCTAAGGAAAACTTTTCTCTGGTCTCAGCTCGAGTCAGCACCGTTTTTTTTACATTATTTATGTCTTTTATAATAATAAAACATATTTTTTATACATTTTATAAAATATTTTTATTGAATAACTGTTACTAGTCAGTATTTTTACAAGTTTTTATTTTTTATATTTATGAGTATTTATTAGTTTATAACTTCCGACAATTCGGCTCTAGGCGAATTGTCGCCTTTTTTTATTTTGGCGAATATAGCGACAATTCGTCTATAGGCGAATATAGCGACAATTCGTCTATAGGCGAATTGTCGCTTTGCCATTTGGATTGAAAAGGAGCCGCAATAATTGATTTTATATGATAATAAACAATTTAACATTTTTTTTATTTTATTTAAGTTAGACTACATCATTAATTATTATAAATATACATACTATAATCTTTTTTAAGGTGTTCTGATAATTCACACATTCTATTTTATATTTTGTCAAAAACGTTTAAATTTTCTAACCTGAGTAAATAAAAAATAGGTCTATTGATTGTTAAATAGATACAATATTATAATAAAATGCTAAAAATTTTAACGAAATAGAAATTTAGTTGTTTCGGACTAATATATTCAGTCGTCAGTTCGTCAAAAATAATAATAGAAAGTGATATATAATAATTGAAAAAAAGTGAACTATAAAAATGGGAAAAGTGATCTATAAAAATGAGAAAAGTGATCTATAATAATGAGAAAAGTGATCTATAAAAATGAGAAAGGTGATCTATAATAATGAGAAAAGTAATCTAACATAATGAAAACCTCTGTAAATATGCAACGAGGAACCTATAATATACGGCGAAAGGACTATAATAATGCAAAGTGGAACCTATAATAATACTACGAAAGGACTATAATAATGCAACGAGAGGACTATAATAATGCAACGAGAGGATTATAATAATGCAACGAAAAGACTATAACAATGCACCGAGAGGACAATAATAATGCTACGAATGTACTATAATAATGCTACGAGAGGACTATAATAATGCTACGAGAGGACTATAATAATGCGACAAGGTGAATATAATAATAAAAGGAACTATATACTTATATTTTCACACAAGCGTCATAAAATATTTTTAAATTATTCGCGTACACATATATGGTTCTTGGTGGTTTTTTTTAGTACACATAGGTTGTTTTTATAAGAAGATCGGTTAGATAGAGAAAATGGTTTCTTGGAATGCATATTTATTTAATTTCGATATGTTTATATATTTATTTCTGAAACACCATGAACCTATAAGAATCTCACACATCGACCCATTTATCACCTTATTTACTAGGTACCAATTAATGCGAGTTTCATAATCTGAAACAATATTCTGGACCAATAATAACAGTTTTAGAACAACAAATAAACAGCCCCCCTTTGGGACTTAAAACATCATATTCAACAAACAGTATTAATTTTTTTACATAAAAAATCAAGGATGTATCCCATTGTTAGTTATTTTCTTATTTTATTTTATTTTTTCAATTTTTTTTAATTTCATTATTTGATTATTATTTTTATATTTATTATTTTTTATATTTATTATTTTTATTATTTTTTATATTTATTAATTTATTATTTTATATTTAATTTTCAGTATTTTATTCGTTTAAGAAAACAAGAAGATGGGGGGGGTAGTTATCGCATGTGACTTGCATTTATAATTTTTTAATATGATTTGATATATAATTTTATATCAATTTAAAGGGGTAACAATGTGTACTGAGGGTATTAATGAATTTTCAAATTAAAAAAAATGATTTTTTTTAAAGTATATCGAAATAAATTTATTTTGTTGGGTATTAATCTGCAAGGGGGTCTTATATTGCACAACAGAGGTGAATTTTGAGGCGAGAAATTATAAAGTCGATGGAAAATTACAAGAGTGGAGATATTGTAAAAGTAGGGGAAGTAACTAAAAGATTTCTGAAAAATTACAAGAGTTAAAACCAGTTTTTTATTTTTATCCTCTACTATTATAATTTTAAATCCCCTATTATATTTTAATTCACTCTCTTATTTTTAATTATCGTCGTAATTTTTGTTTACATCCTTATAATTTTATCTTTTCATCTGTTAATAATCGTTACCATTTTCTACCACAGCCCTTATAATTTTCCCTACACCATTATATTTACTCTTGTCTCATTTAATTTTAATTGTTTTTTAAAAATTAAAAAGAAATTGTAAGGCTGAAATTTTAAGGCTGAAATTTTAAAGTTTTCCGATCTTTGGGCTCCGGCCGAAAAATCGGACAGCCATATCTTGAAATTTAATATTATTTTCTCAACATAAATAACTAAAAAATTGATGTGATAGTATAGTGATTCAAACACATACCCTCTTCTGTTATTATGTAGTGTATAAGGTCTTGCAACAGAAACATATAAACTAAAACTATAATAAAATTGCCGAGATTATATTCACACTATAACATTCAAAATATTACATTAATCTTAACCTCGCATATTTTTTATCGTTTTTATAATTATATAATATCCAGATTAATTATTAATGTCAAAACCTCAGCATAAAAAGAATGATTTACAACGATTGGCATAGGATTTAAATTATAACAGTGAAAACCCACATTATCGAGCCGTTTTTACTAGTTAAATTTCTCCATAAGCATACATTTCATAAGTCTTCTTTTATACTTCAGTTATACCCTTAAATTGCCATTGTGTTTGAATTTGATAACGAAGCCCATGAACAGATTTGACATTAAAATTTCTAAATATCACAATAAATTTCCAAATTGTAAATTCTGTGCTATGATAACTATAAAATTATATCAACAAATCTTCTAAAAGAATGTTTTAAACAATATTTTTATAAATGAGTCGCCATTTTTATTTAATTTATAAACATACCCGACTTCTTAAAAGAATCAATATATGCATATATACTTATAAATATTATTATGTTCACTGTATAATATAATATTGATAGATTCGAAAATAATTTTTCTCTTGAAAACAAAAAGTCCCTTAGGTTTATAGTATATTATTTATAAGCGATCTTTCACTAATAAATTTTCGCAACTATTTAGAATCAATCATATCATTTTCATTGTTATACTAAAAAATAGCATCTTATTCTTTCATATATTGCTCTTATTCTAACATTATCATTATTTTGAATTTATAATATCATGTTTTTCAATTCATAATCATAAAAATACTCTTTTCGCTACTCCTTTTTACATAAATATAGAGTGTTTTTTTAATTTTTAAGTTTTCGCTTTTTTCTTTAATGACTCTTTCTTTCTTTAATGACTTCCTTCTCCTTTGTTAAAATTCGAAGGATGTCGACTCGTTGACTAATAAATAATATTTTTTTATGTTTCGTCAAGTATTTTGAAAGTTTTTTTTGCCATGATAGATGATAAAAAAAATTAAAATGTAAAAATGTGATTTTAAATGATGAAAAGGTTGTGAAATATGAAAATATAATGAAAAAAATGGGTATAATTTTCGATAATTTTCTGACATAATAAATTTTGTTATCAAAAAGGTATTTTGGACATATCAAATAATAGAGAGCATAATTTGACACTACACTAATAATAAATTTGGTACCAGGCCCCTTATAGTACCCGAAATTATTGCCAAAAATAAATATAAAAAAGATTAAAAAATATGTTTTAGATAAGAGTTCGAGGTTTTATTAACAGAAATGACCTCTTAACAATTTTTTCGTTCTTAAAAGTGTAATATACACGATAAAAAACCGAAGATTTTTTATGTGTATATTACTATTTTAGTAACAAAAAAATTATTAAAAGTTTTTCTCTGCTAAATACACCTCGAACTCTTATCTAAAACATATTTTTTAATCTTTTTTATATTTATTTTTGGCAATAATTTCGGGTACTGTAAGAGACTCAGTACCAAATTATTATATACATTATTATTTAGTAGTTGTTTCAGTCCGTAGCGAATCCATTAATATGGGTCTTAAAAATTTATAAATAAATTACGGTTATTTTATCAAAATTATATAAAATGCCAAACCCTAGATCGACACACACCTCATATTGACACCCACCGCTGATCAGCACCCACCTGAATTCAACACCCACTCTAATTCAACGCCCTCCACAATTCAACACCCACCTCTAATAACCCCCGCACCAAATAACTCCAACCTACATGTCTTCTTTCTAAAATGAGCCCAATGTAGTCTACCTTTTCGCCACTTTCTGACAATCAGCAGTTTTTTTGATATATATTAAAACTAAATAAATTTCAAAAAAAAAATCCAAAATTTAAAAAATGTTTTTAAATTCATTAAATAAGTTATTTAATTGTCGTTTATTCTCTTTTTAAAAGAAAAGGGGGTTTAAAAGTCACTAAAATATAAATAAAAAAATTTTTTTTAAATAAAACATATTAATTTCTTAGTCTTGAAATTCAAAATATTTAAAATATTTAAGTTGCTAATATTTTAATTTTTTGCTCCTTCCCTTTCCCTCACATAATTGTTTTTTTGATAATCTCCTAAAAATGGAAAAACCCCCTACCAAAAAGTATAAAAGAAATTTTTGTACCATACCACTAGAAATTTTAGACACAATTAAGAGTAATGCTTTTTTGTATGTCATGATATAAATATAATTTATTAAAATAAGTGATTGCTGATCTGAAGATGGTGTTGCTTTGGCGTTAGACAAATATTAACTAGGGGTTATGCAAAAAATTGCATAGTTTTTAGGAAATTATTGTATTTGTATTTATTGTCTTTTAAATACATTAAAAGGTTTCAAAAGTTAATTAATTAATTTCTAATATTTTAAGCCTTTTGATGTATTTTTAAAAAACCAATAAATACAAATACAATATTTTTCTATAAACTATTTATTTTTTTTGCATAACCCCTAGTTAATATTTAATAATTTTGATAAACTAACCAAAATTTATTTAAAAATTTTTGAAACCCCTATTGGTATGAAATCGCTACAGACTGGAATCCTAGCGAACTGTGACATTATTTATTTTTATTTTTAAACGCGAGTTTTTGCAAACTCGCTGCCAAATAAGGACGAAAAATCGATGGAAGCGTGTTTCCTTGCTTTATATATAAAATAAAATTATTAATATTAAAAGAGTAAGACTACGTAAAAAATAATATTATGTATGATATATTGCATGTTGATATTTATATATATATTTTCAGATTAATATTCACAAAAGTTAAATTATTTTAAATAAAGAGGAATGGAACTAGTACCAGAACAATATTACGAATTGAGAAACATTGTTATGATTTCATAGGAATTGATTATACAAATACCCTCATATAATTTATAAAACTGTCTTTTCTAATAACATATATCAATTTGGGGATTCCTAGGGAGAATATTTGATGCATGTTGTTTAGATGCTGTTTTAAAAAATAGATGTTGTTTAAAAAATTTTTGAACGCACTCATTATATGTCAAAAATCACAATAAAAATCAGAAGAGAAAATGTTTTATTTTATTGTAAAATAACGTATGCTATTCCAGTCAAAGTATACAAAAATTTTTGAGGGTGTTTGATGGAGTATTACCAAAGTTTATCATCCATTAATAAAAAACGTAAGAGTAAAGAATGAAATATCACAGGATCAGTACGAAGATATTCTGTCACAATTCCTTTGGGAATATAGACTACCTATGTATAAGCCTTTTAACTATCTCCTGCTAGTATTTCGATTAAACCAGTGTTTTTTAACCTGTGCGATATCGCCCCTAGGGGGGAGCGATTATTGTTTTTAAGGGGGCGAAAAAAAAAACAAAAAACAAAAAAACCAAAGTATAAAAACAATTGGACATTTTATTTTTTTTGCATCTAAAATAACAAATTTATGAATATTTTTTTAAAAATTAAATTTAATGATTTAATACCATAAGAAATAGAAATTAAAATCTAAAACATTAAATAACTATTGATTTTTATAACTTAAAACGAAAAAAATTCTTCTATTAAATAGTAATGTGATTAACCAATAAATTTAGATAATATTTTTATTTCAAGCGTATTTAGAAATTATGTAAATTATTTTGTTACTTTGTACAGAATTTTTATCTTAGAAATGCAAATATTATAAAAAATTACACAAATTTACCCTTGTTTCTTTTTTTTTTATTTACATTGACGCAAATTTTATAGATGGGGTGACGATTTTTAAAAAAGTCTGAGAGAGGGGTTAAAGAAAGTGTGGGGCGATTTTGCAAAAAAGGTCTGAAAGGAGGGCGAAAAATAGTCACAAATCAATAAAGGTTGAGAAACACTGGATTAAACCATTAATTATTTTTTTAATATTTTTTTTAAAACAACAGTTATTTTTTAAAACAACATCTAACCAACATGCACTAAATATTTTTTTCATGATTTTTTTATGAAAAAAATTTATCTTCACAACTATTCTTTATTTGACATATTATATAATGAAAAAGACGGTTTATTGTTATATGTATTATAAAATCAGTTTATGACGAACTCTTAGCGATGTTTCCGAATTCGATGCAGTATTCTGGTACTAATCATGATTTTTCTTAATTAAATTTACTATTTAAAATTAAAATAACGAAATTTAAAAAATTAAAAAATTTTAATTTTTTATTTGCAGAAATTTTAAGGTGTGGGTGAGAAATGCACATCTCAAATAAGCAATTCGCCGCATTAACAAATAAAAACAAGGAAATTATGAGATTTAGGTAATTATTTTTCTTATAAATCGCAAAATTTTGAAAAAAATGGGTAAAGGAAGCTTTTATAAAAAATATAGTTCATTCAATAAATTTTTACAGGATTTTGCAATTGAATTGCAACATTTTGCAATCAATCTGCAACATATTGCCATTGAATTGCAACAAATTACTCTTTTTTTATTAAAACCTTAACCCCATGCGAAAAAATGAAACAAGTCTAGAAAAAAGAAAACTTTTAATAAAATTTTATGACGATGGAATAAAAGTTTCAGAAATAGCTCGGAGATTAGATATAAACAAATCAACTGTTTCAAGGATCATCAAGCGATTCGTAGAAACTGGTGAAATATCAGCACTCGTGAAAGGTGGTAACAGAAGACAAAAACTAACAGATATTCATAATGACGCAATCAGAGAATACTTAAATGAAAATGAAACTCTAAGTTTGAAAGAAATACAAAATAAAATCAAAAATCAGTTTAATATTCGAGTCGATAAAAGTAAAATCAATAGATCAATAAGTAATTTTTATTATTCACTTAAACGATTGACATTGGTTCCTATTCGTCGAAATATACAAGTAAACATTGATAAGAGATATGAATATGTTCAGCGTTTTCTAAATATTATATCTGAAAATGATGGAAATAATTTGATTTTTATTGACGAGGTAGGGTTTCAATTATCGATGAGAAGAGGCAGAGAAAGGTCTCAAGTTGGTTCAAGAGCTGTATGTCCTGTTGCACAAATTAGAACTAGAAACTTAAACATATGTGCCGCAATGATGAAATCCGGAGTATTACATCACAAAATAGAACTTTCTGATTTTAATACATAAAAGTTTATCCAATTTTTGAATGAGATTATTGATGTTTTAAATGAAAAAGAAATAAATAATGCTGTATTAATTATGGATAATGTGAGTTTTCATAAAGTAGATGATATAAAAATTTAGTTCAAAATTCAAATCATAGAATACTCTTCTTGCCTCCTTATTCACCCTTTCTTCACCCAATTGAGAATTTATTTTCACAGTGGAAAAATAAAGTACGCGCAGCAGGATGTCAAACTGAAAATGATTTAATAAATAAAATTCATAGCGCATTGACAGAAATTTCGAATATTAATTGCTATAATTATTATAATCATATGTTAAAATTTTTGCCAAGATGCTTGAATAAAGAAGAAATAATGGATGGTTAATAAAAACTGATTATCCTTTTATTATTATATTTTAATTTTGTTTTTTTTAATTTAGATGACTCAATATTGTAAAATGTTGCAATTCAATTGCAATATGTTGCAGATTGATTGCAAAATGTTGCAATTTATTTGCAAAAAATTCAAATTTTTTTTGACCCTTATGGTGTTGCAGATTGATTGCAAAATGTTGCAATTCAATTGCAAAACCCTGTAAGTATAAAGTCAATAAAATTTTTAAATAAATTCTACAAATTTATCAATGATTCCTTTTTTATTTAAAAAATAAAAAGCACTATTTAAATGCGATCAAAATCATAATTAACGATATATAATTACATAAGAACCCTAATAAAATTAGTTTATTTAATAAAACCTTTTTGTTTGATATATTGACATGATAATCAATATTTACGTAGATTGAATTTTTTTTTATTTTACTGCAAGAAATTTCATATTTTATTAAATTAAAACTCTAATATCAATTTTATCCTTTTTCGTTTTTTCATGATTTACTTCAAAGAAAGACGCAATTTTTTGTTATTATTTGTCAAGATTTATAAAAAGTATGATAGGACGCGAGTTTTCGTTGAGCTGATCATTAAAAGTAAATTCTATTTTCTCCAGTATATTTGGAAATTTTATTTTAATTGAAATAATGTGCCCTAAGGGGCTTTCTTTACAAATTACTTCGCTTTCTAAAAGATCTTTTATATCATTATTGGAAGAAAATGTACTAATTGCGTAAAAACATATTGATTTGCCATTTCAAGATATTCATAAACTCCTATTTCTTTATATCTGAATATTCGGTGTTTGTAATAATGATATATAAAGGAATATCTTCTCGGGAAAATATATTGGAAAATTTTTATCAGAAATATATTCAGCGTATTGGATTTCTATATCAGAAAAGGTATTTCATATTCTTCGAGCATTCTTTCGTCGTTTAAAAAGTTTCTGAAATTTTTCTTTTTATTTGTGCACTCAAGTCTATCATCAAAAAAGTCGCGCAAATAATTATTTTCAATAAATGCGAAAACATATTCAGCAATATCGACATAATCAATTTAATTTTCTATTTTTACCTCAGAAATAAGAATAAATCTGTTTATAAGCATAAAAATATCAGAAATGTCATATCATGGCTCATGAAGCTATCAATATGATTCAATAAGCTACCAACTCTTCGGATTAAATTTTGTTTATCATATTTAATCTGTAAATCTTTAGATAAAAATTCCAGAATGATTTTTAAACATTTTTTCACTTTTGTTTTTTTTCCTCGAGTTTCTGTCTTTTTAGTTTTATCATCTCCATTATTATCATCCTTATTATTATCATTAAAATCATCATTATTTCTTCTATTTTTTTTTACTGTTCTTTTTATCAGAGTTATTATTATTATTTGAATTTTTTTAGGTTTACTATTACTGCTATTAAATAATCATGATCATTATTATCATTATCGATATTTCTCTTAATATATTCTATTTTTATCGTAATTTCATTGCCCGATTCCTCACTTTATAAGAATCACATCCTGAATATTCGTATTCTAAAAACTCATCTTCCGAAAATTTATTTTCTTCATATATTTCCTTTTCGGTCATTTATATAACTTAATATTTCGTGAATATGAGTTTCCACGTCATTGTTCAGTATTTTATCATAACGTTATATTTAAACCTGTAGGCGCTTATGGGCTTGTAACTTTTACGGACTAAACCCTAGGTTGCTACCTTGAAATAATTAAATAAAAAATAAAATTCCTAGGATTAAAATTAAAGGTTAAAAAATAATATAAAAATTATTTTTAATTAAAAATGATTTTCAAAAGTTCAACAAATAAATAACTGAAATCTTCCTG
>SDVU01000296.1:0-15638 GCA_016256075.1 Dictyocoela muelleri | reverse complement strand
AATTTTTAATTTTTAATTTTTAATTTTTAATTTTTAATTTTTAATTTTTAATTTTTAATTTTTAATTTTTAATTTTTTATCAAAGGTAGTGCCTTTGGTAGGGCCAATTTACTAAAGTTGCCTCCAAATGGTCATATAAGAACTAATCTTTCTAAACAAAAGCAATTTTTTAAAATTTAATTAATGACCTATATAAAATTTAAAATTAATAGATAAAATATTTTGAATGTAATGGCACGAATTGATTATTAGAAAATTTTAAAATATTTTCGGCCACAAAAAGATGTTTAAAATGCGATGGCTCAATTTTTTTAAAATTTATAAATTTACAATGCAAAAAATACCGATGTTCTAGTGACTTTAATCAATTTAGGTAAGATATAAAAATTAAAAATTTTTACGTATTTTCATGTTATTTACACTTTAATGACATATATTAATTAAAAGATACTTAACATATTCTATAATTTATCAAATGCCACGATAATGAATTTAAATTATGAGTTATGAGTTAAAATCTAGCTCTACAGCACAAGTTTATAAATAATAGTGTTGGTTTTGTAGTACTCGATGTACATACATCATTAATATTGAGGGTCTTTTGTCAAATTTGAATACCAAAAACGAAAATAAAATGGTGTTGAAAGATTGAATTTAGATATTTAGATAGTATAATACATTTTAGCGTGGTATACTTTATTTGTGTAAAAGACGAATTTAGAAGAATATTTTTGGATATATTAATAATATTTTTGAATTGGATTTGTTATAATAGAAAATAATTAAAAAAACAGTGATTTTTTAATTTATTTTTGATTTAATTTTTTAAAATTTTTATTCAAGCCACCCCTTTATAATAGGCATCTTTTTAAACAAGCCCTGATCTTTTTATTTTTATATATATTACATACTGACAACATACATAGCTGCCGACCCGGAGATTTGTTTCATACCGCTGTCTTCTGACCTTTTTCCCGGGTGTTTCGATAATACGTCACTCCTAAGCTACCCCAAAGCCCAGCTATATATGCTATTTTAGTTTTACAATGACTAGGTAGGCTATAGGTAATTAATGGCTTTTCATGAATTTTTATTTTTCACTACTTAATTTTGCCTAGATGCGTTGCCATACTCATATTAACACCTAAGAGAGTTCCCCCGCTTCATTGTCATATTATACTAAGTCCTAATCAGATATACCACACTGGAACAACTGTAATAGCTACTATATTTATATAGTTTTTAACCGCTAATGTCATTCCAACATTATTTATTAAACAGTGACATCTGCGGGATTCGAACCACGAGACATAAATTTTACAAATATGAGTGTTTACCACTGAGCTATCTACTCTCTTTTATTTATGTAATCTTGATATAAACTAAAAATCTAACACATAATTCGTAGCTATATCGTTGTAAAACACAGTCTAATAAAATATGATATTAAACTTGAAATTTAAAATCTATCCTAAAATTTTCTGCCCAAAGCTAGCTATCCTAAAATTTCCCCAATCAAAAAAATGTTTTTTTATTTAAATTTTTTTTTAAATAATTTTTTTTAAAAAAATCTTCATAAAGACAAAATAGATGATATTTTAATTTAATTAATTGAACAAAAAAAAATAATTAAATCTGGTATCGCATCCTTAAATCTCGGTTTTTTAATTGCAGTAGAAAAATTTTCTTCAAAAATTTGCTTCGATCGTTGGTTTTTACACCCATTCTTAGCTTAATCTACCTTTTAAATAAATTATAAAAACACTCAACAGCTTGGGTATTTGCAACAGTATCTATATTAATAAAATTATACTTATGACAAACCGTATCGTGAACATAATTATAATGACCTAAGTTAGCGTAATCTCCATGTTAGTCTGCTCAAATAGTTGTATTACAAGCAACCTGAGAACAAATGATGGGGACAATCGATCTTCTTCTTTATTATCGATAATAAAAGAAAAAAATCGCTTTATTACTCCATAATACTCAATTATGCTTAAAGCATCTGTTCGAGTTTCAGACGATTTTCACCTGTCTCTTTACTTAATGGTTAAGCATCGTCTCGTCAACTTGCACCACTTTTTTTTCACCTCCCAATTTATTAAAATAATTATTAAATCAGGTATGTTCTTTATATCTTCAAAATTGTATTTTTATGTAAATTCAAATAGATATCATGCTGAATTTCTGAACTCTAGATATATAAAATAATAATATCTGAAAAATAAATTTGAATGAAAGATTAAAATCTTCAAAAAAGCTATTTTTTTTTATTGACATATATTTCTTATACATTCAGCAGTTGTTTTTTGAACGTCGCCATGCGAAAAAAATCTATGTTTCTCGCGTATTTTTGCAAAAAAAAAAACAAACATTTACATGATTCATAATATTATTCTTTCATATAATATTTATTCTCAAATAAAAATTTATTAACACAATTTTATTTAAATTTTCTATTTTTTGTAAAAACTCGTTCGGTTTCATTGGCACCTAGAAATTGTTTTTTGTTATCTATCTTAAAATTTACCCCGTGTGGAAATTTTAGGATAGATCCAGATTTTTTGTTTTAGTTTTATCTAATTTATTTTATAAATGAACTCCTGTAATAAATAATACTATCGAATTAATCTTCGTGATATTATTTTATTTTTTAGTAACAAAGTTAATGCTTGGTGATCAGTCTTAATAATAAATGTGTTTGACAAAGCATTTTTTCAATGTTTAATTGCTGTTACAATGGTTAGACATTCTTTTTTGGTAGAGTAAAATTAATTTCAGAATTTGACAATTTTTGACTGTAAAAAATATCGGACAATTAAAACCCTCATATTTTTGTGTTAATACTGCTCCCAGAGCCAAATTTGAAGCGTAAGTATATAGAATAAAGGTTTTGTATAAATTTGGTAATTTAAGAGGAAGGGAATTAGAAATTAAAGACTTCATTGAATAAATGTTTTCTTTCACTTCATGACATTTTGCTCGTTCTCATACCTTTGATATAATTCTAACATCTGATTAAAAAAATTTAGAATAAAATTTTACAAATTAGTGCAAAACCCTATGAATTTCTAAATATCTTTTTTAGGAAATTTCCAATTTTTTATTTTTTCTATTTGAAATCAGAAATACGAACTTCATTTAGAGTAACGTTAAAATCCCAGGAATCTATTTTATTTTTTTATAAAATGATATTTTCTAGAATTCAATTTGAATACAACTTTTTAATTATTTAAAAAATTATTTTTAAATGTTCAACATGTTCTTTAGGTGATTCATAAAAAATAATGATATCATCAATGTATACAAAAAAGATTTTATAAAGATGATTTTTAGAGATCTTGTTCATAAGTCTTTGAAATGTATAAGGCGCGTTTATAAAACCGAAAGGCATTCTTTTATTTCATATTTCTTTTTTTCAGAAAAGAAGTATTATGCCTATCTTCATGTTTTATTTTCAATTTTTTATACCGGATTTGATATCTTATTGGAATAAACTGATGAGTTCTGGAAAAGGTTTACAGAATTTTCTATTGATGAGATAGGCTATCCCTTCTTTATCGTAATTATATTAGTAAATCTATAATATATACAAAACCAAATTTCATCGATTTTTTTCTTAACTAAAATTACGAGTGAAACAAATCTGTTTTGAGATTCACAAATCATATCATTTTTTAAAATCACGAAGTTTGCTTTCGTAATCAAATCTTCTTGTAGACTTCGTCTATATTTAAAACAAGAAAACTTTTTATGGTCTTCTATTAATTCAAGTGTATGTTTAATTCAAGTTTTATTTACTTTTCTATCTCCACTAAAAGTTTCTTTGAAATTCTCATATACATCTTGAACTGCGTCTTTGTGATCTTTCGTATTCTCATACATAATATCTAACTATATTTCATTTACAGGTTCCAAGTCATTTATATCTACGTTTTTTGATCATATAAGTATGATTTTATATATTTTTTAAGTATTCTAATTGGATCACATATGAAAATTATATCTCTATATAAATTTATAACAACGTGGATTTTTATTATACTATTATGCGCTTTTTTTCTTACACAAAAGTTTGTATAGCATATTGTTTTAAAAATCCCTACGGCTCGTTTTATATTTATGGGTTTTTCTAACAATTTCAATTTCTTTTTTTATGTGGTTTCTTTGACAAAAAAATGTTGTCCCCTGTATCGATATAAGCTTAATACTTGGATTTACATCTTATTTTAATTTCGAATTTATTGGGATTATTAGATTTTATACGATCGTGAGTCATAAAATATCTGAATTGGATTTATGTTTTTTTCTTTGAAATGTTTAGAGAGAACGTATTCCTTTCAATAGAATCTACAATTATTAATACATCAAATATATTTTTCCAATCTTCACATTTATTAATTTTTTTTGTAATGCTTAATTTAACCGATCACCGTAATTGGTTTTAAATGTTTTCAGAGAAATTTGTGTATTTCTACAACAACTTTTTAATTGATTGCAAATTCAATAATGTTTCTATCTTTAGGACCTTTAATTATAAACTACCATACTTTTATATCATGATCTTCTTCCTCTTTTCGAAATTCTTTTTAAAAAAAAATAAAACTATCTAAGTCAGCAAACTCTTATTTGTTAATAACATTGAAAAAATGAATCATTTTCCCTCTCAATGAATTTTTTTTTCATATAATATAGTCTTTGATGTCTTACTTTATTTTTTAATTTCTATATCAGATAACATTTTTTCGGCTCGGCTATCTTTTTATTGTAAATGTTCAGTATACAAAAATTCTTTTATACAAGTAATTCAATGTTTTCTAACAACGAATATCCGCCGAAGCCACTGTTACTTACCCACTGTTCATGTTTTGAGTATTTGTTATCATAAATAGGGGTAAGATTTGAATTTAGTTTATTTGGTAAAGAAGACGAAGAATATTTGGGCATGAAAATAAAAAAAAGAACAGGGCGTTTTTTTCATTTTTTCCCAGTGAATTTTTAGAAAAAAATTGCCCACCCTTAGTATGAAAAATATTCAGAAAATAAATTCAAATAAAAAGGTATATAAAAAATCATTTTTTTTATTACATATAAAATTTAGCAGTAAAAAAAAGATAATGAGATAAGTTTGAGATGTATTAGGAAAGTATGTCCCGGTAGGTTTTTTTTTAAATAAACATGGATACTACTCTAAAGGAAACGGATTATTATCATGAGATCGAAACAAAAAAGAATAACTAGAATCAAAATAATGAATATATAAGAGAAACAAACAATGATTATTTTAATGATACTATTGGTAATACAGAGAGATCTCCTTAATCTGAACACTAATCTATAAAATTTTGACATGTTCACATTAAACTTAAGGTGAATACTAACTGAAATAAATTTATCGTGTTACATTAAACTTAAAGTGAATAATTGAAAAAATAAGTATAATATGAAAACCAAGTGATTTCTTAGTTTTTAATAAGATAAACTGTGACTTTCGGGTTTTCTATTTTTTTTGTTACTATAGCATCTTTTGAAAAAAATGTCTAATTTTCATGAAAATTTATTCTTAAAATAACCTTCTAAATTTTCGCGATAAAAAATTTTTTCTCTAATGGTAATATTAATATTTATATGTCTATAATATCTACAATAGACTTATCATCTTCTAACAAAGTATCCAAAAATTGACATAAAGGTCAAATAAATTGTGACATGTCCTCGGGGTGGACTGTCTTTAAATAAAGAAAAGTCAATGTAAAGGTTTTTATTATTACTAATGTTGTGGTGCATGCCACTATTCCGCCTGGGTGCCTTTTTTCATTTTCGCGGTAACCTTTGTCGTATCTTTGTTTTCTTTTATCATTAGTTGTTTTATCTGAATGCATAGTATTTGGGTACATGGTTTTTTATTTCACTTTCATTATAAGCCTTTTTGTGATAGATTAAAATATTAATGTTTCTATTTATGTTAATTTAATTTATTAAATTAGATTATGTTTCCTTTTATGGGTTTTTAGTAATTAACAATATTACTTTTAATTATAATTATAGACATCAAAAGTATTTGTGTTTTATTGAATTGATTTTAATGTCAAGGATAGTCACTGGACATGACATATCGCCCACCAAATAAGGTTTTATTAATTTAATGTTGGCTTTAATTTTAGTTCTTTTTTCATTAAGGTATGTTATTGTATGTGCATCGTTTGAGATCTTTAAAATACTAAAGGGTCCATCATAGGGACTTTCAATCTTCGATTTCATAACTCTTTTTATCAATATGAGATCGTTTATCTTGTAAATATGTTTCTTTCTAGATTTATTTCTTTTTAGAATATTTTTTTCTTGGTATTTATTTTTAAGTAATTTAACTCAGGATTTTTTTTCATGTTTTTTAATTATTTCAAGCGGAGTTTCTTCAAAACTCGTATTTGTAATTTTATTTATTCGGTTTTCAATGATTTCTTTTAAGGTTTTTATATTCCATCCTTTGTATATTTGCAATATTTTTGTAATAGTTTGGTTCATTCGATCCGATAATCTATTACAAGTGGGGTTATATGGGGGAGTGAATATTTGCTTAATATTTTTTTTTCTTTAGAAAATATTTGGTTTCCCTAGAAGTGTAACATAATCCATTATCAGACAGTATTATTTCTGGAAGTGTAAAATATCTAAACCATTAGTTTTCAAGTGCCTTTATAATGCCTCTTGCACGAATTGTTGTTGTAAAACAACATTTTGTAAATATAGAACACCTATCGGTGATTGTTATCAAATAAAGTTTATTAGATTTCAAATCATGTTCGTATTCGTATCCTTCAAATGGTACATATATATATCAGTAGAAAGATGTTTTGAAGGAGATTCTTCAATTATTCTGCCTTTTAGTATGCCGTATTTATCGAATGATTTTGTGTTTATTTGGCAATGATGACATTTTAATGTTGTCTCTTTAATATATTTTGATAATTTGTGAATTTTAAACTTTTTTAACGTTTTCAATGTACACGTATATCCAGGGTGCTATTAAATTATATAGAATTTTCGAAGCCATGTAATAAGTGATACATTCTGTTCAGTTTTAGATTTCAATTTTTCTTTATCAATGTTTTCATTTATATTGTCGATAGTGTTGACGCGTGATTACTTATTTGCTATTGTGTTTGAATTGCTCGAAACGTGATTGTAATGAATATCATATGTTGAAAGCTCTGCTTTCCATCTATTTGACTTTTTATTATAATCAAAGTTATCGTAAGTATTGTTTTTATTATCTGTGTACAAGAGTATTTTAGATGCGCATATTAGTTTTTTCCCAATGTTTTACTGCTTTGAATATAGATAACATTTCTTTTTTTGTAGCAGAGTATCTTTCCTCATATTCGGCGTATTTTTTGCTAAAATATTCAATTATATTTTCATTTTGTGACAGAACGGCGCCGATAGCTATATCACTTGCATCAGTATAAATTTCAAATGGCCTATTTATGTCTTGGACATATAAATTTGCCTTTAGCTTTAAATCATTATAAATATCTACAACTACTTTCATATCATCATCAGAGATTTTAATTTTATTATTATTGTTTTTCAATATATCGTAGAATTTTGTAAATTTCATAGAGAGGTTCGGAATAAATTTTCTATACCAATTCATTTCTCCGAGCATTTTTTGCAGCTGTCTTCTTGTTTTCGGTGTTTTACACGGATTTAAGGTTGTTATTCTTTCAGGGTCTGGTTTATATTTATTATAGGAAATTTCAAAACCTAGATATTTTATTTTTTCTTTCATTATTTCTGTTTTATCAAAATTTATTTCAATATTTTGTTCTGCTAGACGATTTAACAATTTTTTTAAAATTTCAATATGTTCTTCGCGAGATCCAGTAAATACAAGTATATCGTCAATGAATATCTTTATATTTTTTATTCCAGCAAGTTTTTCCAACATTATGTTATGAAAAAATTAGGGGCATTGAGTAGTATAAAAGGTATCCTTTTGAACTCAAATTTACCTATGCATGTTGTGAACGCAGTTTTATTTTAGTCATTTTTATTAATTCCAATTTGATAAAATCCCTTTTTAAGATCAAGCTTAGAAAAATATTTCATATTGTGCATCTCATGAAATGTTTCGTGGATGTTTGGAAAAGAGTACTTCATTTTCCGTTTATTAAATTAAGATCTCGATAGTCAACTAGTATTCTCTTGCTGCCATCATTTTTCTTTTTAATGAAACATGGTGCGGAAAACATAGATCGAGATCGTTTTATTATATTATTGTCTAATAATCGTTCAATTTCATCCATTAATAATTTTCTTTGATGTATTGGAACCGCCTATGGTTTTCTTGTTGGTGTGTAGTCTGAGATGATTGGAATCGAAAATTCGACATCAGCCATTCCAATGTTTCTCTTTAATTTAGATTTGTATTGAAGTAATATATTCTTAATTTTTTCACTATATGACTTATTGGAATATGAAGCAAAATTATCTAAAATCAATATTTTAGCAGTTTTTTCATTATTAGTATATAATCCGCTCTTTTTATGTTTATAATATCTTTAGAAATGTTCATTATTATTTCATGCTCAATTATCATATCACTTCCAATTATTACATCTTCTCCCAAATTTTCAAATAAGAATAGTTTTAACTTGAATATATTATTATTTAGCTTATTTATAATTTGAAATTCAGTAAAATTCCTAAAAATACATTTATCACCATTTGCTGTTCTTGCTTGAAATTCTTTACATTTAATAATATTTAAGTTCAATTTTCGACATAATGAAAGTTTAATCAGAGATATGTTGGCACCACTATCTAACAAAATTTTAAGATGGTTTGAAGAATTAATACCGATAAATAAATAAGGTAAGGTGTAGCGCGTAATGTTATTTACCTCATTATTTTTATATTTAATTTCATTTTTGGCTTTACTTGTTCTTTGACTTATGCACCCCTTATCATTATGCGTCCTGCTTCTGTGAACTTTACACCATTTCTGTTCACTCTTAATTTCGCATCCAATTTAAGTATTAATTGTTTTATGTTCAGACAATGTATCAAATGTTTGTAATAATTTTTCTGTATCTGAGGTTCGTTAAAGAATTGTCTCAGCATCATAAATTACATGTTCAAAATATTTTAAAATCAATTCATTTTGAAGTCCATTCATAAAAGCTTCATCAAACTTTCTGCCAAGTTCAACCTTTGTATATGAATTGTGAATTTCGATCCTTTTAATAAATTCTTTGATATTCAGACAATAATCGTTAATTGTTTTAAAGTTTTTTAGTTTCAGAGATTGTAAATATGAGCAAAGTCTAGGTAAATGTTGCTTAGGGTATTTAGTTTTAAGTAGTGCACTAAATATGCTTTCTACATCATTCATATCCTTATGTTCACGTCTGATATCATCACTTAATAGCGATTTTAAAACTAAGCAAGAGGTTTCTGAATTCCAATTTGCTAATTTTATGGTTTCTCGAAAAGATTCAATAAATCAAAAAATATATTGTTCATAATTATCAAGAATGTTCAATTCTCGCTTCATTTTTATATCAGTGTTTTCTATGTGATATTCAATAGTTACACTCTTTTCAAATTTTTTAATAGTTCTATTCGTCAATAGTTCAATTATTAATCGTTCAGGAATTACAGATGATGCTGTGTCAGTTGAATTATACCTGACATGTCTTCGTGGTGGACTGTCTTTAAATAAAGAAAAGTCAAGGTAAAGTTTTTTATTATTACTAATGTTGTTATGCATGCCACTATTCCACCTGAGTGCTTTCAGTTTCGCGGTAACCTTTGTCGTATCTTTGTTTTCTTTTATCATTAGTTGCTTTATCTGGATGCATACTGTTTGGGTACCTCGTTTTATATTTCACTTTCATTATAAGTCTTTTTTGTGATAGATTAAAATATTAATGTTTCGATTTAAGGTAATTTTATTAATTAAATTTGATTGAGTTTCCTTTTTTGTGTGTTTTTTTTGTAATTAACAATATTACTTTTAATTATAATTATAGACATCAAAGGTATTTGTGTTTTATTGAATTGATTTGAATGTCATGGATAGTCACAGGACATGACAAAATAAACATATAAAAATCTGTTTTATGCCGCTTGACCTCTTAATTTGTTATTTTAGTAAAAACGGAAATTATCAGTGTCATTTCCCGATTTTTTATTATTGATAATTTATTTTAGTAAATTGCAAATTTGTTTTTTTTAAATATTTTGCAATTAAGTTAATAGTAGATTTTTGGACTCTCTATCTAGATTGGAACCAGAATATAATCATAAATAAGAGGAAAATATAAACAGATTTCTTATTTATGGTTACTATAATCTGTTACTTTGTGTAGGAAACTAAAAATTCATCAGAACTTCTTATATGATAAATACTGCTAGTCTGCATCTTAGATTTAGACTAGCTGTATTTATCATATAAGAATTTTCGTAGATTGTAAGTTTTTTCCCCATAAAAACAAATCATAGGATTTAAATATGAATCGATTTATCTCTAACTCTTTTTTATGATTATTTTCGTGTCTCTAAGAAGATAGAAAATAGTTATGTCGTTAAAAATATTTTATTTATTTATAATTGTTATTTAAACCCGAAAAAAAAGATATAAAAATAAGATATATTCTGAATTAATCACAAATTGCATTGAAAGACCTGTATATTATATAACTATAAGAGTGGCTTATACCCATTTAATGAATTGCCACAAATTTCGGTTTAAAATGAATATTAATAGAAGAAATGCTGTAGAGAGTTCAATTTAGCTTTACGCAAAAAAGGTTTGAAGCCTTTAAATTTATGAATAAGGTTTTTTTGAGTGTAGAATTGATTTTTTGTCAACATTTTAATATAGAAACTTCTTGTATGATATACAAAATATAAAATACTATACAGATAATAATAAATATTCTGTGTATATAAAAAGAAGTTCGGATTGATCGAATTTAACCTGTTTTTAGTTACAGGAAAACTTAAATATTAAATCGATTTATTCTGATCTCTTCTGTATGAGAATATTTCAGCCCTCTATAGATATTGAAAGTGGTTTTATATATTATATTACAAGTTGACAACATCCATAGCTGCCAATCCGGAGAGTTGTCTCCTACCGTGGTATGTGACCTTTGATTCTTGGTGTTCCAATAATATGTCACTTCTTAAGCTACCCAGAAGCCCAGGTGTATGCGCGATTTTCGTTTTATCAATGACCTACCAGGATACAGGTGATTATTGGCTTCTCGTGATTTTTTTTCCACTACTTTTTGCCGAGATGCGTCGCTGCACTTATCACCACACCCAAGAGAGTCTTTTCTGCAATTTTGTAATATTAGACCAAGTCTTGATCAGCTATACCACATTGGAAGAACTGTATATTATACTATAATTCTATAATTATAACCGCTTATCTTATCCCCGCATTATTTATTAAACTGACTTTAAAATAATTCTACCTCGATACTTAAATTTACATTCAAGAATGTTAACCACTAAGCTATTTGGATATGATTTTTTATATATTTTAATTAAAACACATAAAATTTTGCAATATGTATGTAGGGGTTTATTTTTTTATTATAATTTTATATATATATATATATATAATTTAATTATTTTTTGTTAAAAATTTTTGCGTAAAATATGTGGGAAAAATATCAATACTACAATTTGGTGTGTTATTTACAAATGTTTATCTAGATCTCGAGGTACAATTTAAGACTCGCTTCTAAGCTGTTCGTATGCACTGCTGTATATGTGATTTTCTTTTTTTTTCAAGAAAAGGAAGACAATAGTGAATTTTAAGCTCCCTATGATTTTTTCAGTTTCACTAATTTTGTTCATATTCAGTTAAGTTCTTAGCTACCCACACAGGGCAGATTTGCATATTTAAAGTTAAGCTAAAGCCCTTTTTTGTAAATTTTGTCGTATCTAACCATTTAAATGTAAGAATTATAGTTTAATAAAATAAAAAGACAATATTTTAATAATTTGCATTAAAAATGTAATTAGAGAATTTTTTAAGCGATTTTGGTTTTGACAAAAAAAACTTTATTCTTACCCCCCATGAAAGAATATAATAATATTAAAAAGTATGCTTAAATTGACATATTACGGAATATAAATTAGTTTATAGGTACTATTTTATCAAAATCTATACAGTAGGGGTCGATTTTTACGATCATTAAAATGTTAAATTTTACGACTATATTGTTATCTAAAGGTTTTTTAAAACAAAAAACGTTAAAAAATATTAAAAACACAGCATAACCTCGTTAAACATGTTAATATTACTTTTAAGAGCCTTTTATATTATTTTAATAAAAATTTTAAATTTTGCGATCGGTCGATTTTTACAATTGCTTTTTTTAAAAAAATATTTTTTTAGGTAAAATTGCCTGAAAAAAAAATTTAAAAAATTTAACGTAAAAAATTGGTTGAAATTTACGACCCATAACATGGTAAAAAAATGACCTTATTAGAGAAAAAAAAGAATTGTTCAAGAAATAGAAGGAAAGGATATAAGAAATCTGTTTTTATGAAAAAATACAATGTATCTGCTTCATGTGCAGCATCAATCTAAAAGAACATTTGCCAACAATATAACTCGAAGAAGATGAAGAGTTATTAACTAAAAGATCAAAATTGTCTTCTAAAAAAGATTTAAATGAAGAGATTAATTCTTTTCTGTTAAAAAAAACAAATTACTTAGAAATTTAAATATTCCCATTTAAACAAAAACTATTCTTGAACTTCAGAAGAATTTTACAAAACTAAGTATTTTAACAAAAAATGTACACTCTATTTAGTCAAAGAATTTGTTAAGAGACACTTGATAGACAACGTGACCTTACATGGGTGATCCGGCAGTGCAGATTTGTCTTTAATCGATGATTTTAAAGAGAAACTCTATCTTTAATTAACATCATATGAGAGACAGGACATTTTCAAAATTAATGAAACATCACTCTATATAAAGGCTAGTTCTAAAAAATCGTATGTTATCGATAGAAAACACAATAACAAAAATATTAGAAAAGATAAAACGAGATTACTTTACTTTTAGGAGTAAATTCATTTGGGGAGAAACTGAAATCTCTATAAATAGGAAAATCAAAACCATAGATGCCTTAAAATATAGACTTGGATACTTTTAAGTTATTATACAAGGCAAATAAAACATCTTGGTTGAGTTCGTGTCTTTTTAATTAATACTTAAACATTTTGAATGAGGATTTAAAAAAAAACTGATCGGAAAATTCTTATACTTCTTGATAACTTTAGTGGACATAAGGTTGAAAACAAGAGTAATATTAAACTCATGTTTTTTCCTTTAAACAGTTCTTCTGTTTTACAACCTTTAGATGCGATAATTATTCATTCTTTCAAAATGAAATTTACTTCGCTATTAAATAATTCTACTCTACAATGCATTGAATAATAAACCTGACCATTCTCTTATTGTAAAGAAGATCGATATGCTTTATGTCCTTCATTGGGTTAAAAAGACGTTTGGAGAAATATCTGAAGAAATTGTTTACAATTGTTGACGAAAACTGGTATTTTTCAGATCATAAAAGAAGAAATTGATGAAGATACTAAAATTAAAAATGAACTCGAATCTGAAGATGATTCTAATTCGGAAATTAGTACTGAGTCAATTGATAAAGTTATCAATACCAAAGATAAAAATGAATTGTTTTCTACTTCAAATGCATCAGATTTACTACTTTCTTTACAAAATACAATTGGTTTTTTAAAACTGTATAATTTTGAGTATTTGAAGGAATGTTTAGACTTACATGATAAAATTTTATCTGAATTTGCAAAAACATCTGAAAGAAAAAATGGAACATTTCTTTTATAACTATAATAAAAAACTTAACTAAAAATGTATATTTAAGACTGGTTGATTTTTGCGATCGGTCGATTTTTACGACTATAAATTTGAAAAATTGGTTTGTTAAAATCGACCTCTACTGTATTTGAAAAAGAGAAAAAGGTTCTATATAAAAAGAAATTAAAAGTGTATGTAAAAGAAACCATTTAAAGCAGCTTTTATAATTCTACAATCGTAAATGCCGAATAAAATATCTATCTATAGGTAAAAACTGCATATTTAAATCAATTCGCAGCGATTTACGTAAAATTATTTATACCATTTACAAAATGTAAAAGAAAAAACAAAAGCGATTTTAGATGATGTTGACATTTGAAAAGACGCGTATAATACTATAGGCGTTTTTACTAGAAAAAAATTTACTATTATATCTAGGCGTCGAATATGAAGCATTGGTAAACGTGTCTAAATGACGAATCTCATATAACTAGTAGAAAATATAGTAAGAGTCGTAATTTCAGAATGGGATGTTGGAGAATATACAGATAAAATAAATATTGTTTTTTTATGTTTCTAAGAAATGAAATTTTAACGACTAGAAGTTTTTTATCGCAATTTAAGCGGTGTACGACTATTAACACGCAATTCTCGGTATGGTTATGTTAATTTGAGTAGATTAGGATTTTCGTGGAAACCTGCGAATCATTCGCGGCTTTTTTGTTTAATATAGATCACTAAATTTCCACTCAAAAATCAAAACACATTGTAACACTTGAAATCGTACCTAAAAAGATGTTTATTAATACATAAAAATCTAAAATTTTAGATAAGCTAATATTTATTCTTAAAGAAAAGAAATAACAAATTCGGGAATATTTTATAATCATTTGCCTTAAAATAAAGTTTCTATTTTCTTCCTCTTATTTTAGTAAGACCCAACCGACTTTTTACAAAGAATTCCAATAGACTTTTATAAAATCTATAAATTAGCTAAAAACACCCATAAGATCTATAGAAAAAATGTGGCGCAGGCTAGATGAGATCAATTCGCATACTGAAAATGGCCTGCATGCCATAATTTGTGAACCTCTGCCTAGAAGAGTTTCATCTGTTGAATTGCCATTGAGACCACGTCTTAATTAGCTATAGTACACTAGAACAACTATATATTACCAATATAATTATATAGTTATTAACCCTCAAGGTCAACGTACATTATTTATTAAAATGACTTAAAAAAATCGAACAACGATACTTAAATTTTACTAAATGCTTACCACTGAGCCACCTTGCTGTAAATTATTAAATTAAATATATTTTTTTATATTCTTCTGTATGACAAGAACCTTGATCAACATAAATAACAATACCCATCTAAATCAGTTACAAAGAATTTTAAACAAATTCACAGAACAATTGGAAGAATTAAAAATTATAAATCTTTATGATATAAATCTTTATGATATAAATTTTTATGATATAAATCTTTATAATATAAATCTTTATAATATAAATTTTTATAATATAAATTTTTATGATATAAATTTTTATAATATAAATTTTTATGATATAACCCAATAATTACATAAGAATGAATTTTTTATGTAATGAATTTTTTATATAATGAATTTTTTATGTAATGAATTTTTTATGTAATGAATTTTTTATGTAATGAATTTTTTATGTAATGAATTTTTTATGTAATGAATTTTTTATGTAATGAATTTTTTATGTAATGAATTTTTTATGTAATGAATTTTTT
>SDVU01000295.1:0-15697 GCA_016256075.1 Dictyocoela muelleri | reverse complement strand
CGAAACATTTGTTAGATATGTAATTTGTTTCGTATTCACATATATGTCTTGTGTTTGAGATATTGTGTTACACGATAACCCTGTAATTTTAAATTTTAGATAAACAATTTAAAATCAAAAGAGAACAACAAAACAAAAATTAATCTTAAATTTAATATAAATAAAATAGATGGTCCCAAATAATCATAAAAATCAAATATAATAAAAAAGAAATATGAATAAAATACTATCCGGCTATTTTATTAAGACTAACTCTCTATCCGCTTTCATATTCTGTTTCATATTCACCTTCATATCCACTTTCATCAAACTTAATCTCATCAATCATCATTTGTATTTTGTTAATACAACTTTCTGCTAAAACATGCAAATAAGGATCATTTAAAAATTTATTAAGATACCTGATTATCCATTCTTGTGGATATTTGAATTTAATCTCCATAATAAGGTATGTCAAACTTCGAGCCCAATCAATGTTATCAGCATAATTCATCGAAAAAACATAAAGAAATTCTCTTATACTACTTTCATTCAAACTTTCAACGAGTCTTTGTATTTCCATCCGTGTGTAATAACCAAAATATTTAAATTTCAGATTTTTTGGATATTTTGTATCACCAAAATATTTTTCATAAACGGATCTAAAACGATCACTTAACATACACTGCATTAAACGTGGAATATTGAGACTGAAAACATCATCTATCCCTCTTTCTATCAATGATTTATCAATATTTTGAATGTTTGGATAATCAGATAACAATATTACGATTTCATATCTTTTATTTTTTAATGAATCGTTTAGGTATTCATCGAATTCAGGTATATCTAATTTTGGTATATCTAATTTAGGTATATTTAATTTTTCCGACTTTTTGATTCGTTTTATCAATACATCATCAGATTTTGAATTCTCGGTTTTATTTTCATCATTTGAAAACTTTTCTTTTTCATGTTTTTTTAGTTTATCAAAATATTTTTTTAGAATTTTTGTAAATTTTAGAAAATCCTTTGATAAACTTCCATTTTTAGTAATTTTTTCTATTTTGCTTAAATAATCAACTAGGCACAAATAAAACAATTTTTGTAAATTTTTAGAGGTCAAGAAAACAACATCAAAAAGAATGTTTACCAGAGCATCAAACATCATCATCTGATTTAATATCTCTAATAACCCCGATTTAATCGATAAACAACAGATATTTTCAATTTTTCCAGCAGATTCACTGAGATTAGCCGTGCACATTCGTCTAAAAACTTTTCTTAATTCATCAAAAATACTCTCATCTTTCTCAATATAACACCAGTCATCGATTGTAATCATTCTTTCTGTGGTAAAAAGCACTTTTTTGTCCTCAACTAGTGAATAAGAAATTGCAAATGGACACAAATCCAAATTTTTTATCAAAAAATCCCTTCTAAAAATTTTAAAAAACTCTTCAAAATTCATCTTAGGCCTCTTCTGAAGGAAATAAATTAACATCTTTTCCGATACAAACTCTTTTCCCAGTAATAAAAAATTTTTAGCACATTCAAAGTCGATATCTGTCAAAAGTTTAAAAGACGGATATTTATTTTTGAGACTCATTAATACATTCAATGAAAGATTTGTATTATTTAATGAAAATATATTTACCATCACTTTTTTTGATGGATTACTACCATTTATAAGCATTATAATTATTTTAATAAACACGCTTTCTTCAATTTCAACATGATTGTCGCGACCTATTGTTAATAAAAATTTGCTTTCCGTGAATGATATATATTTTTTAAAACATTTTAATCGCAATAGATAGTCAATAGTTTTAAGAGGATCAATAGATATATAAAAATTTTTCTTGGGATTATAACTATTAAGAGTAGAATTAGAAATATTATTTTTAAGGGTAGAATTGCAAATATTAAGATTATTATTGGAAATATGATTATTATTAGCGAGAGTATTATTTTTTAAATTTTTATCAATTAAATCAGTCATTTTTATTTTTTCGGTATTTAAACATTCGTTTAATTCTGAAAAAAATAAGGCTGTATTCAACAAATCATCTTCCAACAAAAAATACCTGTTTTGAAAATAATTGGTAGATTCATTTTTTGAATATCTGTTTTTTATTTCATCATTTAATTTTTCTTCTGAGGGGGGCTCTATTTTTGGTTCATTTAGCAGTAACTCTAATTTTCTTTTCATTTGGGGTTGAAATGAATTCACATTTTTATAATGAATTTTCATTTTTATAAAAAAAATTCATTTTTATAATGAATTTTCATTTTCATAATGAATTCACATTTTACAGCCCATTTCATTTTTATAGTCCATATATTTCATTTTTATAGTCCACTAATTTCATTTTTATAGTCCCCTTATTTCATTTTTATAGTCCACTTATTTCATTTATAGAAAATACAATTGAGATTGATAAATAAAAGTTAGGCCATATACATAAATGTTTTGATTAAGTGAATGATTTAATAAATAAATGTTACAATAAATAAATGATTTAATTAATAATTTTATTATTAAATCATTTATTTATTAAAACATTTATTTATTGTAACATTTATGTATATGGCTTTAACTCTTATTTATCAATCTCAATTGTATTTTCTATAAATGAAATAAGTGGACTATAAAAATGAAATAAGTGGACTATAAAAATGGAATAAGTCGACTATAAAAATGAAATATTTAGACTATATAATGAAATATGTGGACTATAAAAATGAAATATGTGGACTATAAAAATGCAACGAATGGACTTTAAAAATGCAATGAGTGGACTATAAAAATGTATGGGCCGTATAATAAATAAAAAATACCCTTAAAGATTTTCAAAATAAATTTAAACTTGAAAGATATTCAAAATGAATTTACAACCTGGAAAATAATTAAAGTTTTCTTATGATAAATTATAATGTGATTCTAAAGAGTAGTAAGTAATTTTATTGTTAATTTGTTGTTCTTATTAATACGTCTTATTTTTGAAATTATCTTAGTGGTTACACTCTTGAATGTAAAATTTAAGTATTACGGCTCGAATAATTTGAAGTCACTTTAATAAATAGTTGTTAAATGTCATTACTATCAATAAATATAACAGTAATATAAGATTAATAAACATGTTAAGCTGATTAAGATTTTGTTTAATATATAATTAAAAAAAATCTTCATAATATTTGGGTTATGGGTTTTTACCGGGTTATGATTGTGGTGACACATCTGGATACATAATTTTTAGTTATAATTAGGACCCGAAGAAATACCAGATTTTGTAAAAAACCTTTTAAAAACTTTATATATATTTATATATTAGATGCTGACAACATCCATAGCTGCCAACCCCGGAGTTATTTTCAACCATAGCCACCAGACCTTTAGTTCTTAGTGTTCCGATAATAAGTCATTCCTAAGCTACCCAGAAGCCCAACTGTATACACGATTTTCGTTTTTTCAATGACTCAGCAGGATACAGGTAATTATAGGCTTTTTCATGATATTTTTTTCATTACTTTTTGCCTAAGTGAGTCGCCGCACTCATCCCCACACCTAAGAGAGCTTCTTCTGCTTCATTTTCATATTATAAAAAGTCTTAATCAGCTATAACACACTGGAACAACTGTATATATACTATAATTATATAGTTATGACCGCTTAATGTCATTCCTTCATTATTCATTAAAAAGTGACGTCGGCGGGATTCGAACCACGATACTTAAATTTTACATTCAAGAATGTTAACCATTGAGCTATCTGTCTCTAATAAAAACGTATTAAATAATAATTTGAGTTGTCCAGGGGCTCATGAAAATTCAAAGAACCAGAAAAGTAAGTTCATCACCTCAAGTTAAAACCAATAAAAACAATGTATATCGTTTAAAACTATAAAAGGATTGATTTTATAAAATATATATTCAAAGTAAATTCTCCCGCATCTCTGTTTTAATTCAGAAACTTTCAATAATATGATAGGCAGTTCAAGACATATTAACATGTCATTATCGAGCAACCATTGTTGTATATCGATCTACTTTCTTAAATTGACAGACTGCGAGGTGTTTCTTCTAGGAATATCATCGACTTTAACAGGGTTTTAAACAAATATTGAATAATTAGAATTATTTTATACGAGAATATGTTTCCAGGTTATTTAGAGCAATAATAAAATACTACACCCACAAACCACATATTTCCGACTAACGTCAATAAAAATTCATTAAATGCTTTATAATTATTTTTATACAGCCGTTTTATTTGTATAACGAAAAGCTTCTATATAATTGGTCTTTGAGTTCTTAGGAGTGACGTTAACTTGAAGAGTAATAAAAAGTCTAAAGAAAAAGATCTGAGACCACACCCCAGATTGTCAATATAGTTATATCAACATTTAATATTAATATTATTATTAAGTTTAAGAATATTTCATCAATTTCAGTTATTTTTATTATTTATTTCATCTGTTATTAATTCAAAATCATTTACGTTTCTTTAATTGTTATTTTATGTTAATGATATCTTCACTGCATATATTTTTAAAATTAAGTATTAATCAACTTGCTTATTAATTATATTTATGGGTCTCTCATTAATTTATATTACTCTTTTAAAAATTGTGTCAATATCGTTTATATCATGATTTTTTGTTCTATTTTAAAAGTATTACTTTTCTATCAAAACAATTTTTTATGACTGAAAAAACTTACATTTCAATTAATCAAATCTCCTAACCATTTTAAATCTTATATTTTGACAAATTTAGACAAGCCATAACATGAAATATTTTGTTTGTCGCGTTTATTTCTTTTTTCATAATTCTTCGGTATAATTAAAAATCGTGACAAAAATTACTGATTAATAACAAAACAAGGATCTTTAAAAGATAAACTTTTAAAAATAAATTTATAAATACCAGTTAAGTATGTAAATCCTTTAAAATTAAAATAACCGTATATTTACGATAATTATTAAAAGTTTAAAATTGAATTACTGAAACTATTACCAAAAAGGGAATAAAGATTTATTACATTTCCACTAAAAAATAATAATATTGATAAAAAACAAATAAAAGGTTTTTAAAAAAATGGAAACTAAACTTTTATTAAAACTCTTTTTCATTTCTTTCGATACAAAGCCGCGATTTCTTTGCTGAAATATTTTATAATTTTCTTCCTAACCTTTTTAAGAGTAATAGTAACAAATTCATGACTTATATCTTGGAATGTTTCTCTAAGAACGAGTATCTTTCGGGGTATTTCAAATTTCATTAAACTTCCTTGTTGTACAGCGATATTACCAGCATCCAAAATTTTTTGGTAAATTTCATTTTCCGAAAGATTTTTGTTGAGACAGACAACTAGTGCAACGATATAGTCTTCTTCTGAATTTCCAGTAATCATAATATCATCTATTGCGGCTTTTTTCAAAATATTTTCGATTTTTTCAGGTGCAATAAATTCTCCAAGACTTGTTTTAAATGTTTCTGATTTTCTGCCTACGATATAAAAGAGACCCTTTTTTCTAACTCCAATATCTCCTGTTTTCAACCATCCGTCTGGGGTGTATGCATTTTTTGTTGCTTCTGGGTTTTTGTAATAACCCGGTGAAATATTCTCCCCTTTTAAAAGTATTTCACCGCCACTAATTCCATCAAAATTCTCGTATGGTTCGAAGCCAACCCTGTTTGCTGGAAAAGGGATGCCTACTGAACCACATTTGGTATTTGCTGGGTAATCAAGAATATTTGCAGCTAGCCCCTCTGTTTGCCCATAACCTTCATACAATCTGATACCTAAAACTGCTTGAATATATTTTTTAACATCTTTATTTATAGGTGCACTCCCAGTAAGACCAGCCCGGAGCTTCCCACCAAATTCTCGTTGTATAGGAGCAAAAACAAGCTTATCAAGAATAGGGTTTTTGTAAATGTTGAAGTTTTGAAGGAAAATTTTTGTTTTTAAAGACAAATAGAATATTCCTTGAGTTAATAGAGATCTTTTTGATACTTCCGCCCTAATTTTTTGATAAATTCCATTAAAAACGCGTGGAACGCCTACTAAAAATGTCGGTTTTATGATTTTTATATCATCAACGATGGTTTTGACATTTCCTCGAAAAAAAGCAGCCTTCTCACCAAAGCTCATGACAATCAAAAAGCAGAGTCTCTCCATTACGTGAGCTAGTGGTAAGTAACTGATATAAACCTCTTCTCTTGATTTTTTAAAAACCATTTCGGTGTTATGAAATCCAAAAATTGCGGCAACAAAATTCCTATGAGTCAAAATACACCCTTTAGGCTTTCCAGTCGTTCCACTCGTATAACAAATAGTTGCAGCAAGATCAGGTTCTAAATATTTGGGATTTTTAAAACAAAAGTCATAAATCGCATCATATTTTTCCAAAATATCATTGAAAAAAAATATTTTGAGTCCTTTTTCTTCAAGTTCATTTTTCAGGTCCTCATTAATCTCATCAAAAACAATCAAATTTTCCAATTTATGATCTTGGGTCATTTCAAGAAGCGATTTAATTTTTTTACAATTCTCACCACTCACAAAAACCGTATCCATCCCAGTTTGAATCAAAATATGCTTCATTGCCTCAACACCAAGAGTATTGTAAATCGGACAATTAGTCAGTGCAGAAAAATAAGTTGCCAATTCAGCAATAGCCCATTCAACACGATTAGAAGAAAAAATCCCAACTATACGTTTGCTAACTATACACCCACACTCCTTTTCATATAATTTTTCTCCCAAGTCATTAAGGAATGCACTGATCCTACGCGTCTTTTGATATGCATCCATGTATGAAATATATTCCACCTTACCATCAACAATAGTCCCAAGATAATCCTTATCTAACACTCTAGAAACCATATTTATGAATATTTCAGCAATTGTCTTAGAGAACGATTTTTTCACAAAGCTTTTAACGAATCGCTTATGTCTGTACGAATAAATCATTGTTTGGGGGTTTAGAATTTTATTTATATTTTTAGAGTGCCGCTTGTTTTGGATTTTATTGATTTGTTTTTGATTGACGTTTTAAATGATATCATGGGTTTTAAAAGTGTTAGAAAATTTATAGGTTGTTTCATAATTGTTAAGGAATTAATTAATTTTAGGTAATAATAATTTTATGGTAATTATAATTGTTAAAGAATTAATTTAAGGTAATTATGATTTTAAGGTAATTATGATTTTTAAGGTAATTATAAATTTTAAGGTAATAATGATTTTAAGGTAATAATAATTTTAAGGTTATTTAATTTAATGATTAACTATAAAAATAAATAATAATTTATTATTAATGATAAAAATTATAAATTTTCAAAATAAAAAATCTTCTGAAATAACATACGATTTTTAGATTATGACAGGTAAATAAAATAGGAATAAAATAGGAATAAAATAGGAATAAAATAGGAATAAAATAGGAATAAAATAGGATTAAAATAGGATTAAAATAGGAATAAAATAGGAATTAAATATAAATAAAATAGGATTAAAATAGGATTAAAATAGGATTAAAATAGGATTAAAATAGGATTAAAATAGGATTAAAATAGGGTTAAAATAGGATTAAAGTAGGATTAAAATAGGATTAAAATAGGATTAAAATAGGATTAAAAATTACAGCTTTAAATTATTTATGTCATTTTATTCAAAATAGCAATTGAATATCATTAAGAAGCAAAGATAAATAAAAGTAATTATATAGTTTATAAAAGATATTATAAGATTATAATCTGTTTAATCTTTGACTTTTAATCAGGAAGTAATTAATGCAAAATTTCAATAATTGATAAAAAAAACTATACAAAGAAGAACCAGAACTGCCAATAACCTAAAAGTCTTTAATAAAAAGAAATAGAAAAAATAAATTTCATAGATAAAACATGAGATACGTATAATTTGAACACTAAGAACCAAAGGTCTAAATATAAATGTTGTGAACAACTCACGAGTTGATAATTATGTACAGTTATGAATTCTAATGAATACATAAATAACTTAGATTGATTCAAATTCTGTTTGTAAGAAATAGACAATTTTTTATAATTCAGACCCAATCTGTGTTATAAATTTAACTAAAGTGTTGATTTTCAACTTTAATCCTACTTTTTAGGTTATTTCGTGTTAAAACAGCACAGATTTTTCATAAAATTTATTTAAACTGCTCATCATTGAGATAATATACTATATTATATCAATTTTTTTATTTTAAGAGAAATTAAATCAGACTTACCAGTTATAAAACAGCTGTATAATGATCTTCTAAGTAATGACTGTTTAATTTAATTTTTAAATCAATATAAAAAAAGATTCTTTTATATTAAAATTTCATTTAAGACTGTTAACAGTTGTGAGATCCTTAATCTTATGTTAACTTTAATTTAATTATAATTTTTTACAAATATAATTTTTTTTGCAATTATAAAAATTTTTAACTTCAATATCAATTTAATTTTATATCAATTTAAAACATAAAATGTATTTTTAAGGGTGAAATTACATTTGGAATATCTGTTAAATTAAAATCATAAATGTTAAAAACCTTATTAAATAGTTTAAATTAGTCTGTAATGAAAAATTCATTAAATTTTAAGATTAAAAAATTTATTCGTTCAGTACCAAAAGGAAATAAATTTTAAGATTAAAAAATCTTAATAAATAATTTCATTAAAGAAAGTAATTTCATTTAAGGATTTTTTTAGAAGAAGTAATTTTTAAAAGAAATATTTTCCTTTTTCTTTCTGTTCTCTATCTTTAGTTGAATCGAGCTTATTGACTCGGGGTCGCAAGTTACTGGGATCTCGTCTGAACGTTATATTCAAATCTTTTAGAAAATCATTCATTCCAGTTTCTAGATCCATTGGTGGCGTTGCTTTACTTTCAATTCCAGGCATACCTTTGAAAACAATGACTTTGTCGGCTAAATACGTAGCTACGATCAAATCGTGCTCGACAATAAAGGCTGTTTTCTTATTTTTGTACATGAAGTTCTTTATGATTCGACACATGTTGATTCTTTGCTCACAATCTAGATATGCTGATGGTTCGTCGATAAGATAAATATCTGCAGGTCGTCCAAGACACACTATTATTGCTATTCGTTGCAATTCACCCCCACTTAAACTTTCTACTTGACTGTCAATCAAGTAGTCTATGTTGAAAGGCTTGACTACATCAAGTTGGAAATTTTCATCTAAAAAAGATCCTTTTATTTGCGACATCAGCAGCTTCCTAACAGTTCCTTTAAATTTGGGTCGGATTTTTTGAGGCTTTAAAGAGACTTTCAGGTTGTTTAGCGTCTGGTAATTTTTATTTTCGAAATCTTCCCTATTACAGGTACATGATCCAAGACATTCTTCACAATCTTGGAGTATTCTGCCCGAAACAAGACCGATGAATGTCGTTTTACCCATCCCGTTTTCACCTAAAAGGACTATAATTTCTGATTTCCCAAACTTCCCGCCTTTGACGTTTAATTTAAAGTTATCAAACGTTTTTTTCATTGGAAGATACAAGATTTCCCCCGAGCTTTCAATTTCAGGTTTTTCAGCCATGTTAAATTTTAAGGGTTGTCTAAAGCGCATATTTTCAGTCGGAATCATTCCGTCAAGAAAAATATTTATCGCATTTTTTATGCTGAAAGGCGTCGTTATTACTCCATAAGCACCTGATTGACCGTATAACACACAACCATAGTCACTCAAGAGATCTAAAATGGCTAGATCATGTTCAACTACAATAACGTATTTATCATCTTTGCATACATTACGAACAGCCTTACTCATGTTTAAACGTTGCTTGACATCCAAATAACTAGATGGTTCATCAAACATATAGACAGTTTTATTTTTCATACAGGTCAATGCGATTGCTAGTCTTTGCAATTCACCACCACTCAAATTGTCAATTTCTCTATTCATCAAGTGCCCCAAATTCAACGTTTGAACGATTTCATCAACATTTTCAACCTCGCGTTCGAACTTAATTGCATCACCGACTGTCATTTTCTTCGTTTTCTTCTCAATTTTTGAACCATGTTCACTATTCAAAATAATCGGAAGTTCATCAACGTATTGAATTTTCATTGCCGTCTCTATTCCACCTTCAAGCAGCTTCGTAAAATACCCATGCAATTCAGATCCTTTGTAATTCTCAATAACTCTCATCCAATCAACACCATCAATCTTACCCAAGTTAGGTTTAATCTCACCACTCAAAATCTTAAGAGCAGTACTTTTTCCAACACCATTAGTCCCAACAAGCCCCACAACTTTACCCATCTTCGGAATTGGCAACCGATGCAACTTAAATCCATTTACTGAATATCGATGAGATATCTCCTTATCAAGATCACTCGGCAAATTGATAATAGTGATCGCCTTGAAGGGACACTTTTTGACACATGCACCACAACCTATACACAAAACTTCACTAATTATTGATTTATCTTCTATTTTTATACATTGCTTCCCGATTTTATTAACTGGGCATGATTTTCTGCATTCCTGGTTGCATTCGGATGGTTTGCAAAGATCAATGTCAACAATTGCAAGACGGGTTAATTTGTTTTTTTCGGAATTTTTGGCCATAGATGGGTAATCCTAAATTTTTTAAATAAAATTTATTCGAAATTATGGTAGACCGGTCTGTTGATTATAATTCGTTAATGATCTTTCTTAATATTTTAATAATCTATATTAATTCGTTAATAATCTATATTAATTCGTTAATAATCTATATTAATTAATAATCTATACTAATTAATAATCTATATTAATACTTTAATAATCATTATAACCTTTAAATATCTATTAAATTCAATATTAAACAAAGATAAATTATTTCGAAGATTAAAATATTGCAATAGTCTTCAAAATTCAAAAATATTTATATTTTGTTGTTTTTATTAATATTAATGTTAAACAAGATAATTTCAAGTTTTTAAAATATAAAGGTGAATAATTACTTTAATTATAGCTTCGGTATTACTAAATTAAAATATTAAAACTGAAAAAAAAGGTCTCATTAATGAATAATAATAAAAAATGCGGGCTTGAGGCTGCAAACCGATCACTATTAAGGTCGGGTTTAGTAACTGGTAAAAATTCATAATAATTATGAAATTGTTATTAATTTTTATTTTCAATAAAATTTGACCTTAATTGTGATCGTTTTACAGCCTCCTTCATAAAAATGCTTATTTTAAAGTTTTCTCAAAAAAAATTAAAAAATTAATAAAAAAAAGTTTTTAATAACAATTTTTATTAACAATTTTTATTAACAATTTTTATTAACAATTTTTATTAAACATTTTATTAACAATTTTTATTAACAATTTTTATTAAACATTTTATTAACAATTTTTATTAACAATTTTTATTAACAATTTTTATTAACAATTTGCATTTTAATCGATAAAATTTAGACCCTAATGAATTCAAAACATTCAATTCAAAGAATGTGTCATATTCTTAACAATTTCAATTTTCCAAAACTTAATGTCTCACAAATACCGACTTTTGTTTTAAAACACGATGTAGATAGACACAACAAGGAAGTTCTTTTAAAAACTTTACCATTCATAAACTCACTCTATGAAAAGTTAAGAAGTGCTCCTCTTGATGAAGAAAATATACGTGAGAGGTATAATAAACGTAAAGAGCAATATGAATATTTAATGAATGAACTTAATAAACCTGAAAAAATTGAACTTTGTCGAAGAATTAAAGAGGTGGAAAATGAAATTAGTCTTAATAAGGGTAAAATTGAGTCTGATAAAATTTTTGTTAGAAAAGATTTATCAATTAAGCTTTTTAATATACTTCTTGCGAATGAATCATCAGTTGGTTTTAATGATGGTGATTATTCGTCTTTTTATGACGACATTGTTGATTTTGATGTTAATGGTGTTTCTGATGATGAAATTTCATTTTTGAAAAAGATTGAAGATTTCTTGAAATAAAATTTCTAAATTTAGAAATTTGTTTTTAAAAATAGGATTTTATAGTCAAGTTTAAAATTGAATAAATTTGTTTGATAATGATTATTAATGGTATAAATTTGGCCAATTATGTTATGTAATTAAATTTTTGAAATTCTTATTTTGTTAAATTTACTAAATTGAGTAGGATAATTTAATTTCTTAACAATTTTTTTGTGAAAAATTTTATTATTTATTTTTTTTTTAAATTTTTAATTTATGATGATAAATTTTCTAAATTAGGAAAATAGGTTTAAAAATTAAAATTTAGACTAAAAAATACGAAAATTAGCATGAAAGGTAGAAAATTTAAAGTCTTTATCACAAATTTTTAATTCATAAAAATTTAGCAATACAAAGTGTTTTGAATAAAAAAATCAAATTTGGGAAAATCATTATAAAAAATTAAATTTTTTGTTAAATTTCTAAATTGGGTAAAAGATCATGATAATTAATATTTTATTGAAAATAGTTTGAAAAACTGCAAAGTATTAAAAATTCACCGGATAAATTTATAATTACAACAACTATTTTTAATTAAACTTGAAATTATAACAACCATTATTTCATATAAGTTATAATTCAGTAACTTTGTTAACCATATTTAATATTCTTCATCATTAAATATCTCACCTACTCTCGTATTAAACGATAAACATTTAATACATTGGTTAAACACAAATATATAGTTACACCGTGTAACTTGCCTGCAATCATAGCAATAAATATCACAAATAATTTTATTTTCTATTGGATTTTTTTTAATCAACTCCTGAATCATCTTGTTCATAATCTCGGGATCTCCGGTAGATTTACGGCAAATTGGACAATTGTAACTCGTCTTTTTGTACATTGAATAACAGTCTCTGTGAATCGGGTGACCACAGTCAAGTATTAAAACATCTCTTTTATAGTAATTTCTGTGTTCCGAATTATAATTATCGTGAATTGTGTTATTTCCATTATCGTCATTATTATCCCCTTCACCGTCGTATCCTTTCTTTGGTAGACATTTAAAAACCTTCTTATTATCATTCCTATCACCAAAATCATTTATACTTTCAAAAACAAATTCTGTGCAAATAGGGCAGGATCCCATCAAACTATTCTCGACATGACTATGTTTATCCTTCAACCCGATTTCCAAACAACAGCTACATTTATCACAATGAAAAAAATCAAATTTTTTTCCTTTAAAACACATTTTGCACTCGTCGCAATGAAAAAAGGGACTTTCATCAAATAAATTACATTTTTTGCAAAAATAAGTTGCCATTCTCTTGTAGCACATGATACAGGTGTTGCTTAGAATTTGTGTAGTGCCGCAGAATAAACATATCATGAATTTTGTTTTTTGGTTGTCCATTTTATGATTTTCAATACTGTCGTGACAAAATGAGCATGGATATGTGTGTTGGCAACATGATGAGATTATTAAGCAATTTCTTTTGTAATGGTTACAGCCAGTTTCGAAGGACATGATTTTTTGAACCTGAAAATGAAATAAATGAATTTAAAACATGTTTCAGATGTTTTAAATAACGATTAGAATTAATGAGGTTAATCTTGATTTGGTTTAAAAATCATTATAATTTATTTATTAATTAAAACCAGCATAAAAGATATGAGGAAAAATACAAATTTTAACAATCACTATCCATAGAGAGGCAGTAGCTCTTCATATAGAAGAGCTCCAGATAAAAGAATTTCATATTTAAGCTTCACATTATTTGTTGCAATAGGTAGCGTACTTTTCATCCATCGGAACTTCTCATATGATATACAAATATACCATATTATTTTCATAATATTTGATATTTTTTATTTTATATAAGAAGTTCCGATAGATGAAAGTATCAAAAAAATCAATCGCTCAATAAGAAAATCCCCATTTTCACTAATTTATCAGCACAACCACCGGATTTACAATACTGATCAAAATCAACCTATAACTTTTCTTCTTATTAATACCAAATTTAGATCGAAATATGCGACAATTCATATAAATTTTAAGAGGCACGCAGCTTCATAAAAATAAGATACTACTTTTTTAATACAATTTATAGTTAAATTTCCAAATTTCATATTTTATATTTTTTTTCGCTCCAAAATTGTTTATAAATAAAAAAATAGTTTTAGCTATAAAACCATTTTTTATTTTTTAGAGGCCAGTCGCTCTTCTGTATGAAGAGCTAATATTCCCCTTATGGATAGTGAGTGTCCAAATTTTTTTAAATTTTAAATTGATTACACTAGACTAGAGTTCGATTTTTAAGAATTTTTTGAAAAAAAACGTCTAGAAAATTCAAACTTTTTAAAAAATAAATGTTTTTTTTAATTAAAATAAAACCCATTTTTATTGTTTTTTGAATAATCAATATTAACAAGAAATTTTTTATCAATGTCATTATTTCCTCCAAGGTGGAAATAATAACATTGATAAAAAATAAATATTATGGATAAAATGGCATTTTTACCCATGTGAAGAAAATAATGCCATTTATAAAAAAATATTATTGACCCATATGCTTGCCTCAGAATATTTAGAACAAATTATAAATTCTTATACAGTTGTAGTCGATATTTTTAGTCTCTAATAAATGTCGATTTTTTTTTGATCACTAAGCAATTAATGTGAGATTGAATATTTGCGCTATAAAAATTGTTTAAATGTGGCATAAATATAATATAAACCACTTTTTATCACCAATCAAAGTGTAAACATGTTTTTATTTAAATTTTAGACTGTCGAAAATTTTGATCTTGTCGATTTTTTTGATCCCATTTATTTTTTAAAAAATACATATGTTAATTTCAAAAGCAAATATTATTTTGAAAACATTTTTTTAGTAAATTTTTTTGATCCCTAATGACAAGAAATTCAAAAATAATAAAATTATTGGTGATATAAAGGATTTCAGAAGAAATAAATTACAAGGGATATATGAAAAAATATTTAGTGAAATGCATAATCTTACAAAGTCTGTTGCAACATCTATTCTTTTGAATAAAAATTGTTTAATAGATATTGATAATCGCGATAATTTGATGAAATGATTTTCTAATTTGTCTTGTACTAAAATAAATATTTAGACATTGATGTATTCATATGTTAAAAGATAAAAAATGCGAGTAAAAAACTTACAGATTCACAATATCATATTTTTTAACGGCAGTAGGTTTTTATGAAAAAAACAATGGAGCTTAAATAAATCAACAAATTATATTGTTAAATGTTTTTTTTTAGTTTTTTTAAGTTTTGTTAAATTATAAGGCGAATAAAATGTACTGATGAACAATCATAGGCGCCTTTTGATTTGAATAAATATCAAAGCTATAGATATTTTATAAAAACGAAGTCTTAAATATAAACGTGACGTGTCTTTAAATTAAATCTGATTATAATAAATCATATGTTATAGATAAAAAATTACTGCAAAAATATAAAACAAGATTGTATTTAATTCTCAATTTTAGTATTTTTTATAAAAGCTAATGTCTTTTTAATAAGAAAATCTAAGAATCCCTAAGCATTTAGAAATTTTTATTTTTTTGAAGCCTTTAATATATCTTTTAAAACATACAAAAGGGCTGCTTCGCGTTTCGACCCAAAAATATCAATTTTTTTTTAATAATTATATTAGAATATCGTTTCAACAGGTTAGAAAAAAAATTTAAAAATAAATAAAAAAAATCAATTTTTCA
>SDVU01000294.1:0-15704 GCA_016256075.1 Dictyocoela muelleri | reverse complement strand
TAGCCCTTATTTTTTAGCATTTATTTTTTTAGTCAGTATTTTTAACCTTTTTTAACCTTAATTTTTACCACTTTTTTTAATCCTTATTTTTTAATCCATATGTTAACTTTTATTATCTAACCCTTCTTGTAACCCATATTTTTTAACCCATCTTTTTTTAGCTCCTTCTTTTTTAAAATTGATTCTTTAATTATTATTTTTTTAACCTAGCTTTTTAATTCTTATTTTTATAACCTTTGCTAAAAAAAGGGGTTAAAAATAAGGGTATAAGGAGATTAAAAAAATAAAAGCCTATAAGTAGAGTTGAAAAATATGGGCTTAAAAATAAGGGCTATATATAATGGTTATAAAATAAGGGTTAAAAATTAAGGGCTAAGAAAATAGAAGTAAAATATAAGGGTTAAAAAAAGAGTAAAAAATAAAAGTTAGAGAATAAAGGTCTAAAATAAGGGTTAAAAATAATAAAAAAAACAATTTAATCTAAGCGAATTTTCGCGTATCACTATAAATCTAACAAAAAGGGTCTATAACACTACAAAAGGGTCTATAACTCTGCAAAAAGACTCTATAACACTGCAAAATGGGTCTAAAATTTTAAAAGTGTCTATAACTTTGCAAAGGGTCTGTAACTTTTTGAAATAGATCGGCGCTTATTGAAAATTTGGTAATTTTTGATTATACGAGGTAGGGGGTCATGAAATAATGTAAAAAATTAAAAAAAAACAAATGATTTTAAATAAAATATGGGGGTTGTAAATAATTTTATTAAAAATAATTTATAATATTTTTTTTGAAACCTGTCGAAATTGATGACTTTGTCCGTGTCTTTATAAAATATTTTTTAAAATAAAATTCCTAAATGAAATCAACAAGATTTTCTTTTTGTACCCCTCTTCTTATTTTGTATTAAACTTTCAAATGTGACCACATATTTTCATTAAATTTGTATTGTATCCTTCTGAATAGCAAACCCAATATTGTGTGGCACGATTATGTGTTCCGATCCAAATAAACCCACAGCTGTGGGATATCTAGGCGTATACATCTGGAACAAATATTAGTCCTTCTTTTACATTTATTCTTAAAACATCATTTAATGTAGATGCCAACCTATTCGGTATCAACTCCAAAAAACAAAACTTATTTAAAGTATCCTCAACACCTCCTACAAGCCATTGAATTTCTGGTGCATTATCATGTTCAGAAGATGGATTTTCAATTATACGACCCTGGCAAATAGCAGTTTCATCAACCTTACAATTATACCATTACGACCAATTTGGATAAAAACTCTCTCTTTTTTATTTTTTATCATATTAATTACCTTTTTTACTTTTAAAAACGTTTTAGGAGAAACGCCTGTAAAAATTTCCATTTGGCAATATCAAAATTTATTATGATTCCATATATTATTCTTAAAAATAAATTTAATGGTTTTTTAGAATTTTCAATTATTGTACCTTTTGTTTAATTAAATTTCTTATTACAGTCTTTGCAATAATAATATAATGAATTAAGTCTTGTTAGATCTGCCCTTATTATTAGTGTCGCTGTTTCACAATTAAAACAGGGCGTTTCATCTTCAAATAGCCCATATTTTTTTAAAGTATAAATAGCTTCATCATTGTCCACGAATATTTTATCATATAATGAATTCACATTAAAATCCATAAGGGTAGACCACCTTTTATGTAAAATTTGTGAATTTTCAAAAAATCCTTAAATTTATTAAAAAATATTTTTTTTTAAAAATTCACAAAAATTCCCTAAGCGCCAAATATATTTCACAAAAATCTACACATGTATAACTTCTTAACATACACCAAGAAGTAACTCCCGAGAAAGATCCCCATATGACGTGAATTCAATCCGGATGATAACTTATAATAAATTAAATTCAAAAAAAATCTTTCTACAACCAATTTTTATTTTTTTTGCCAGACCGTTGATAGATCTGAGAACATTTTTTATATTCCATGGTACAATTTTCACCAGCAGGATGGATAAAAATTTAATGAAATTTTTATTTTAATAATTGGTTGGCGAGTTCATCTGTGGGTGAAATTTAGATATGGTCTAATAGGGGCTTTTTTAGAAAGGAGCCTACCTCATGGTATGCATCTTTCTAAACAAAATCAATTTCTTAAAATTTAATTAATGACCCATATTAATTTAAAATTAACATATATATAATTTTTTTATTGTGATGACATGATTTAATTATTTTAACTAGAAGATATTATCAACTAAAGAAAGATGGTAAAATGTGACGAGACTTTTTTTTAAAAAAATTATAATTTACAATGCTAAACACCGCAGCTCTTGTAACTTTTGTCAATTTAGGAAAAATATGAAATTTGGGCGTATTTTAAATACATTTACTCTTTTTAGCAGATATTAATTATAAGCAACTTAACCTATTTTAAATTTGTCAAATGCCACAATAATGAAATTAAATTTTAAATTAATGTGCTAAAAATTAGTTTACAACATAACTTTATAAATCACAGTTTTGATTTTGTAGAACTTGAAGGTACACATATCAACAAGATTAAAAGTTTTTTGTCGAATTATAATATTAAAAGAAAAATAAAATGGTGTTTAAAGATGTAATTTAGTAGTTAGATGTTGAATGAAATTATAAAGAAGGTATATTTTGAGTAGGAAGTGAATTTAAAAATATTTTTATGGATATTTTAATAAATTGGGGAATTGTATTGTTATAATTAATTTTAATTAAAAAAATAATAATTTATTAATTTATTTTTAATTTTTTTTAAAAATTTCAATTCAAGGGTTCCCTCTTGATGGTAGGCATCTTTCTAAACAAGACCCATAACATTGATACCTTCAGAGGAAAATAATGTCATTGATCCAATTTTCCCTTCTGTAATGATCTTGCATAAATCCCTCCTAGTAAAAAGATTGATATTATTTTATTAACAATTAAAATATGAAATTTATAAATGATAATAAAATATTTTTAATTTACATAAAATTTACCCAAGTGGAAATTTTATACAAGATCCGAATTTTCGATAAGATCATTTTTTATGCTATAAAAGTACACCGAAAAGAAGAACAATATTGAATATTCTATTTTCATTTATTTTTGTTTATTGATGCCAGTTTATCGAGAATATTTTAGTCAGAAATCAGCGTTACTTTTTTAATTATTTTTATTAAAATACTAAGTATCAAATTAAGTACGGAGAATTATAATTTTGCAAAAAATCTATTAATTACCTGTATCTTGTTGATTCATACAGAATAAAAATCTCGTATACAGCTGAGCCTCTGGGTAGCTTATAAGTGACGTATTACTGGAACATCCGAAAGTAAAGGTGTAAAGACTATGTTTGTTGACAATTCTCAGAGTTGGCAGCTCTCAATATTGTCAGTATGTAATATACAGATTCAATTTCTCGAAAGTTTCTTTAAACTTTAAAAAAACAAGTTATAAATAATATTGTATGTTATCGTAAAATTTGCCGTATTTTTTTATTTAAAATAGAATGTTAAAAATAAATTATCCGTATTATTTTCAATACATATAAAAAGATAATAAGTCTATATTATAATTATTAAATAAAATATTTCGGATATTGAAAATACATTTATTTAAAAATATATTCCTCATCCTTTTTTGCTTTATAATAACCTTTAAATTTCTGCATAATATACGCAGGATCATTTGTAGGAATGCAAGTCACATTAAAAGACTTACCACTTACAGTAACAAAAATATTATCAGATTGCATTTTAAAAATAATATCGACAATATCATGATTATAGCCATTCTCCCTACAAACGTATTCAATCTCAACATTATAAACTTCCTTAAAAATAACTTTGAAGTCATCAATACACATTGTCGTTTTAGCTGGAAAAATATTCAAAATCATCATCTCTAAATGTGATAAAAAATATTCTTTTTTAGAATTGATAAAATGAACATTAAATCGTTTCTTGGATATTTCAAATGCTGCCTGATCATTCCTTTTAACAAAAGCCTTTTTTAAATTTAAAATTTTAATAAAACTACTGCAGCATCCAAGAAAGGAAATCAAAGTTTTATGCAAATGGTTGCCACGATTACAATCAGCCGTTTTATAATTAAAAACTGGACCGTGAGAATCATAAATTAGCCCAGGCAGCATATCTATAGTACTAACTACACTGTTTCCCATTATTTGAATTATTATGTTTTTATAATCAATATTCTTTTTTATTATTTCTTTTGTACAACCACTATTTGTTTTTGTTGTTCTATGTCTATCAGAAATTGAATTATCAGAAATTGAATTATCAGAAATTGAATTATCAGAAATTGAATTATCAGAAATTGAATTATAAGAAATAGAATTATAAGAAATTGAATTATCAGAAATTGAATTATAAGAAATTGAATTATCAGATATGCTATTTATCATTTTTGCTGAATTATCTTTCTTATCATAATTCATTGTTTGTTCTTCATATGTTGTAAATTGTGTCTTTTTTATTTTCAATTCCGATTCTATTTTAGTATCTTTGTTTGATGATTTCGTATTAAGAAAATATATATTTAATGGTTTAGATAAACACTTTGTCTTATAAACATTTTTCCCATTTTTAGCAATTATTTCGTATTTTTCGATATTTTCATCATCCGAAAAATTTTCGTAAAAATCCATGGAATGATTAATTTGGATTATTTATCGTAAATATTGATTTTTTATACAATTATTGTTTCAAATAGTTTTTGATAAAACAAAAAAAAATTACTAAAGATCTAATAAAATTACTTTATAAAACAATTGTGATTTTATTAATAATCAATAATTGAAAAGTGTTTAATTAACAATTTAGCAAGAGTTTCATTAATTCTTTATCAGTGTTTTATATGATAATTTTTTTGCGTTTTAATAATAATTGAATAATAACATTATTCAACAAAGTTACGAATAATATTATTATCATTTAATTAATATTAACTTTTTTTATTGTTATAGAGTTGGGTTAAATGTCATTTAAAATTAGTTTTAAATTTTTAAAAATAGTTTTAAATTTTTTAAAAATAATTTTATACTTTTGTAATTTTTTGTTTAACTTTAAGTTTTAAATAATTGTAATATTAATATTTTAAGGCTATTTTATAAAACATTAAGGGTGAATTTTAAGATTAAAGATATCGAATCTTAATGTTAGAATTAATAATTTTAATACATATAACATATGAAATTATAATATTAAAAACCGCATATTAATATTTTAATATAAAAACTTTTATTTTTAAATATTTATAAGCCAATATTTTTACATAAAAAAATGACCCCATGCACAAAATGACCTCTTAAAATTAAATACAAAAATTAAAAAAACTAACATTTGATTATAAAATTTTAAGTAGTCTCGGATCACAAAATGCCCCCTATAATTTGATATAAGAAATAAAATTTTGATAATGAATTTAGGGCTTCTTTCGAAAGATGTCTGCCACCCTTTTGAGTAGAATTTTTAATGTTTTTTGGTTCCCCAACGGGTTACACCCCCATATTTTTTAATAAATCGTCATCCGTAAGAGGAAATTAAATGATGATTATTTTAAATAAACGTAGAATCACGATTTATCTTCAGTTATGATACTCAGTGCGCATTAGCGCCTGTATTTTGAAGTTTTATAAAATTCCAGCTTTGCGGAAATTTTATTAAACACCAAAATACGGACGCTAATGGCACTGAGTATCATAACTGAAGATAAGTCATGATTCTAAGCTTATTTCTAATGATCATCATTTAATTTCTTCTTATGGATGATGATTTATTAAAAAATAGGGGGTGTGTAACCCGTTGAAGAACCCGTTTTTTTTATTAAATATAATTTTAAATTTTAATTAAATCTGGCGCGCACGGCCCGCTGACATTTTTGAGTCTCGATAAAACACTTTCTTATTTTTTTATATTGTAATGTGCATAACAAATGCATTAACATTCTAATAAAAACTTTCGATTTAATGTTATTCCCAATATTTGAAATTCAGATTTACAGGTCCAGAACCCGTTTTAAATTTAAAACATAAAATTATTTTTTATCAATGACGATTATTGTGCATTTGAATGAATCTAAAACATATACTTCGATCCGAATTAAAAAATATTTTAATCAGTGATTTTTTTAAAAAAAAAATATAAATATGGGGATAAAATCAGAGACATGGACAGCATGAAAAATCATTCAATAAATTATTTTCCGAAATCTCTACTTGTTTGTAATTTTAAATATGGGCATCCACTCGGTGGATACACCAATATTATATTTTATTTATTTATGTTTTATTGATTAAATTCTCTCTGCGATTCGAACCTAAATTATGATTACTAATTATCTCCCAATAGACCAGACTCTCAATTATTTACATTATTAATATTAAAATATTAATAAAAAATATTAAATAAATTTGTCACTATGTATTCTATTAAATTAGATATACAACCCTTATTGCTTAAAATTTTGTGCTTTTTCTAGATTAAGGTCCAATATCAAGCTAGGTCTATCTTTTACATAATTTATTAAAAAAGGTTTAAATCGCGACACGGACCCAGTAACTAGCTGAGCTTGACATATTTAATATTATTTTCCATGTATTATTTTTTTTGTGTACATGAATTTAAAATAAAATAAAATAAATCTTTAAAAAATAACAGTGGTAATTGTCAGAAGCGAAAAACACATTTCGCGAAAAACACATTTCGCGAAAAACACCTTTCGCGAAAAACACATTTCGTGAAAAAACACACATTTAATTTATTAATGATTTTTTGATCTAAAAAAACTTTAAATTGTTTTGATATAAATTTAGTGGGAAGCGAAAAACACATAGTTAAAATATATACAAAAAAATCAATTTACAATAATGAATTTATATTACGCGAAAAACACATAATTTATATATTTTATAAATAAATTAATGTAAAAAATTAAAATAAATAAAAATAAATAAAAACTTTATTATTTTAATTTTTTAACTCTTTTTGAATTCACACATATTTTCTTCCCCTTTTCATTTTCTAATAATAATAAAATATTAAAACTTTGCATAACAAATTATACTTCCTCATAAAAATCAGAGTCAAAAGGATTTTTCTTTGTTTTTTTATTATTATCAAAATCTTTTTTAATTATAACTTTGTCATTTTTTAAATAGATCAGGAATATCTTTCTCTTTATACAATGAAGATGCATATTTTTCATATTGAGTTTTTAGAGCAGGTGTCTGTGAAATATGAACGCGATCATTTTTGACTTTTAATTGTCTAAAAACCTCAATGGTATTTGCAATATTGCTTGTGTTGGGTGTTATTATATTATAATAATATCTCTCTTAATACCTCAATCTAACTTTTTTCCTTACCCTAAAGGCATTTTGCAAGTCTTACTTTTAAATTCCCATTAAAACTCACAATTTGCTCTGAGATTTAGGATATCTAGGCCTTCCCTTAACATGCACCATATTGTATTTTTTTATTATTTCTTTAAAGTTTAAATTACAATTTTTTTTCGTTATCAGTATGTATCTTGTACCATTTCCCCTCAATAGAACACAATTCATCCAATTTATCAGCTACATTATTCACATTCCTTTCACACAAAGGATAACAAAATGCAAATTTTTAATAACTGTCAATACATGTTAAAATATATTTAAAATCATAATTCTGAGCCGCATATTTTTTTAAATCGATATAATCCACGAATATTTTTTCATGGGTTTTAATTGCGGTTATGTAATTGAAACTTCCTTTTGTTTTAAAGCTAGAAGCTAAATTACAGGCTTTACATTTTTCAACATATTCTCTCACGGCATCTCTTTTTATTCCATAATATTCATTAGAAATATTTATAAACATCTTGTCGGCACATATATGTGATGGTTGATGAGAATTAAACAAAATAATTCCTTGTTGTATTTTTTCCAATCACCAATAAAAATTTTATAATTTCCCTTTTAAAAATTTATAATTCATCGTTTTCATAAATCATAAAACCCGTCTTTTTAATAAAATCCCCCTTTTTCCAACACAAAAACCCCATGGGAATTTCATTTTTAGTAAGATATTTTATGAAATTTTTTTTCTTCATTATTTTTTATTATTATTTTGTTGACCATGGGTTTGATTTTATTATAAAATATATAAATTATGTGTTTTTCGCGTAATATAAATTCATTATCAAAAATTAATTTTTTATATTTATTTTTAACTGTGTGTTTTTTCGCTTCCCACCAAATTTATATCAAAACAATTTAAAGTTTTTTTAGATCAAAAAATCGTTAATAAATTAAATGTGTGTTTTTCGCGAAATGTGTTTTTTGCGGAATTATTTTTTCGCTTCTGACAATAAATAGTAAAAACAATAATTTTAAAAAAATTTTTTATAAACCAAAACATCTTTAATCACTTCCTGTTATAATTCATACAAGCTTTAACATTATTTATTACAAAAAAATAATTTGCGAGATTATTTTACAATTTGACCAATAACACATTTAAAATTTTTGAATAGACAAATTTGAATTATCGTAAAATTTCGGTTCATGCCAGTTTTGTGTTGTTTTTGAATTTTCATGTTGTTTTTGAAAAATAAAAAAAACAACACAAAATAATGAGAAATCTAAAATTCTCTGAAATTTTTTGTCTTACGTGAAGCATTGGCTATCCAGCGTTTTGCCACTTTGTGGCAAAAAGCTGGATTTTTTGATCGTTTTGCCACTAAAAAATCATAGATAATAATCAAGTATTTATAAGCATTAATCACGCATCTATTAGATGAGGACATTATAAAAAATATAGCATTAGTGGAGAACAAAATCAACAAATTCTCTATTGATTGACAAGAAAAATGTGTATAAATTATAGTGATAAAATAAAAAATGTACAAAAGTAAAATAAATATTACAAAAAAATGTTTTTTTAGACTGTTTCTTCAAAATTAAAAAAAAACATTTTTTAATTTTTTCTGTTTTACAACTTTTGTATTATTTTTAATAGTGTCAAAACGCTGAATAAGGTTTTTGAAAAATAAAAAAAAACACAGAATAAGAATAAAGCTAAAATTCTCTGAAATTTTTTGTATTACGTAGAGCATTTTAATTAATCTCCACCTGTTTAATTTCTTTATTAATTTTATAAAATGATGAGTATTTTAATTTTTTTGATAAGGAATTTTCTTTTCATTATCTGAAATTTGTTTTTTAAATAATGTATTGAATCTCATATTCGCGAATTTCATTCTTATTACAAAGTATACAATCCTAAATATCAGTAATTTCTTTATAATTTCTGAGAAAGTTTATTTTAATTCCCGAATCTTTCATCTGATTTATGCTCTTTTGGTATCGTTTCCTAATTTTTTTAAAAAACACAAAAATACAAAAAAAAATTCAGGAACAAAAACTGGCAAGAACCAAAATTTCTTATCTACGTTGATTAATTTTTGAAAATTTGATTAAAAATAAAATAATAACAAAATAAAATTATGTTTTAGGAATTTAATTTTAGAGTATTTTGTAAATCAAAATATGATTATGTAATAAAATTTCAAAGTAAGTTACATTTCTATGGGTGAAGTAAAGCAAAATTGCAAAAAAAGTGGGTTATACTAAAAAATTACAAAATACCCCTTATGACATACAATGAAAATGGTTTAATTCACATCTTTCATATATTTTTAGTTGAATTATTACAAAGAAAAGTGTTGTGATAGATGCCAAGGTGAGTTATACCTTTCTAATAATGAGAAACTGATGATGAGGTGCCGATGTTCGATTTGTTGGAGAAAGATATCCATTTTTAAGGATACTCCTTTTTTCTCCTCCAAGCTTTGTATTTTTACTAAGCTTAAATTTATACAATATTGGTTGATCTGTATTGATTTACGAGGTATAGTAGAGTTGTTAGGTGTCTCCGGGCAAACCATCTCGTCTAACCTTCAAAGACTTGTGTCCACAGTATCAAAAAAAATAATATGAAAAAATAAATCCAATAAGTGGTCCGGGTGTAATTGTTGAGATTGATGAGTCTAAGATGGGGACCCGTAAATATAATAGGGGTCATCACGTCGAAGGTGTTTGGATACTTGTGATGGTAGAGAGAAGCTCTAAACGAAGAATAGTCATGATAGCAGTCGAAAGAAGAGATGCCTCCACATTGATTCCTAATATAGAGAGGTATGTAAAGCGAGGAAGTATTGTATATACTGATGGATGGAGGGGATACTCTTCTTTGAGTGCACATGGCTATATTCATTTTACAGTTAACCATCGCAATCACTTTGTAAATCCTTTTACCGGCGTTCACACAAACACTATTGAAGGTAATTGTGCTGCGTTTAAAAGACATGTGGCTCCTAGATGTTTTAGTATTGGGTTGGTAGAAAGGCATCTACTCAGTTTCATGATTGTAAGGAATGAATAATGTGGTTTGAAGACTATATTAGATTTATTAATAAAATAAAATAAAATAAAAATTTTTCTGATCATTGTGAAATGGGGTTATTTGGTGATTTTTAAGTATAACCCACCTTTTTGCAATTTTGCTTAACTTGCTCCCATTTCAATTATTATCATTATTCAAACTATATATATTTTATAAACTATGGAAGAAATATTGAATATTAAATTTAATAACTTTAATAAATTAAATGATTTTTATTTAATTTTTTTCAAAAATTTAAAAAAATATTTAATTTATTAAAATAATTTTCATAAATAATAATCTTAATTTTTTATTCTTTTGTCGTTTTTCCGGATAAAATTTTATCGTTTTAGGGATTGGATAAAACCTAATACACAACAAAAACACTACAAAATTTTAATAAGTCTTAAAAAATTATACAATTGAAATATAACGTTTTTATTTAAAAAGAAAATATATTATGCTGAAATACGCTTAAAACGGCTTAATGCATTGAAAACATTTTATTCGCCTTTTATATTGATTAATCTGCCGTAAAAAGAAATATTATAACTATTCATCAATTTTTATCTTTTGACACCATGTCGTTTTCGCATTTCTGATTTAAGAATTGCCCACAAACTCTCAATATTGTTAGTATGTATATTACAGTGTGCTTTAAATCCTTCTGAATGGTTAAAAATTCATTTTTGAAAACAACAAATTATCAGTCACAAACGATAATATGAATAGCCCTCTGTATAAAACAGTAAAAATATTTTTTGCCCTTAACATTTATAAAATTTTGTTATTACAGTTATCAACTCTTAGCACATAAATTTTTTAGGGTGAGTTATTATTAATCATACCGAAAACTCCAAGTATCTTGTGTTTCATCTTCAATACTAATTGGCGTCTAATTTCTTTTTATCCTATAAAACACAGTTTCATTAGTATATACATTTTTTAATGATTATAATAAAATATTTGAATTAGTTTTTTAAATTTTAGGCTTAGAAACTTTCTTACTGAAGAAATTGTTCCATTTCTGACATAATCAACTAAACATTTAATTTAATAAATCGACATATTAATTAAACAAAAGACAATATATTACAAAAAATTACTTTTTTATTTTTATTTTAATATTAAAAATTGATATTCCGCCTGATAATTATTAGCTGAGAGCTGTATATTATTCGTTACTTATTATTTACTGCTGTAAATTGTAATTACTAAAAATTCATTTATATTAACATTTAAAATACCTTAATATTTCATTAGCTCTTTAAAATTAAAAGTTTTACCTACATTTTTTAAACGATCATGATAGCATCTAAAATTTTTTTACAGTCTTTTTCAATATTAAACTACTTATTTCATATTATAACTTACTTATTACATTATTAAACTCACTTATTTCATTATTATAGCTCACTTATTTCATTTTTAAAATCAATTATTTCATTATTATAAATCACTTTATTCATTATTATAATCACCTTTTTATTATTAAAAAAAAGGTTTATGTTAGTTAGACGCTATTTTAAAAGTTAGACGCTGTTTTGAAAACTGAAGATTAAAAAAGGAAAATAAAAGTAATTGTTTATTCGTAGTTATAGTAAAAGCTGGTTAAATCGTTCTTCCTTTGGAATCATGTGCTCCCAAATGAATTGCGTAAGAAGATCCTCGTGTTGTTCCTTCGAAATACCATTCTTTTCCTTAAGAATCTTTTAGAAAGAGACCAGAATCCTTCAATTGTCTGTGTATGAACATCTTGATCTAGTGTATTCACGAAATTTATAGAGTGGTTAACTGTTCTGTGTAGATATTCGAACATATCTTGTAAAGCTCTTTCGTACGCCTTCCATTGGTCTGTTATAATCATTACGCCCAGTAATATATTATCAATGATTACTAGAGCCTTTGTTTGTGTGCTTATATTCGAGACAAGTACAAGAAAAGCATTTTTTGTTACTCCCTAAATACCTCCCATGTACAATTGTCCTTCCACCAACCAATCTCTATTATATTTTCGTTTAAAAAATAAACTTTCGTCAATTTCAACAATCTTTATTTCACCATTTTCATGAAGACCTCTGATTCTTTGGTTATTTGTTGTTATATACTCACAAATAATCTCTCTTATTTTATCAACATATTCGGACACAGTTACTCTACTGATTTCCAAATACCTCCCAATTTTATAATATGGGATCTTGTATAAGTACTTATACATTATTTTAAAGGTAGATAACATGTCTAAACGACAACCTTCAAAATAACTACTCTTTCTTAAACAATATGACTTTCTACATGATTTTACACATGACCAAATAAAACAATCTAATGAACTCTTTCTTTTTACGTAGCTTAATGCTTTTTCATCATCCCATAGTTAACAATTGCTTTTGTTCTTCATGAGTCTTAATCGTGCTAAAAAAACGTTCCGTGTATTTTTATTCATGATATTCTTTCTAGGAAACGTTCTGTAACGTTTAAAGCTAGAATGTCTTCTTCTGAAAAGATATTTTCTTCTTCTGAAATTTTTTTATTGAAATTTTTGACATATAAGGGTAAGGGGTTTAAATTTTTTTTAAAACAGCGTCTAATTTTAAAAACAACGTCTAACTAACATGTATTAAAAAAATATAGACAAAATTGGTTGTAATGACGTAAAAGCAATAATAAGTCGAAAATTAAGAATAAATTCCTTTTTAGATAAACTATGAATTTAACATTGCTTGATGAAGCCACATACGCATGTGCTCGATGATCTGACCATCCTAAAATCATCATTAATTACAACAATTATTATTAGATCCGTTTGAATTTTAGTTGTTGTAAATATTGACCTTAGTCTTACTGCTTTGAGACATGAAAAAAAACTCTTCTATTGGATTGAGTTTTAGAGTGTATGGTAGTAAGAACATGAGTATGTAGTTCTTTAGAACAAGGGCTCTCTGACTTCTTCTATTTTGTGGATAGAAGCATTGTACATGACTTATACTTTCTTTAATGAGGTCCTAGTTGTTGAAATTCATTATAAACTAATTAACTATGTCAACTGATTAAAAGCTTCTTAATTTAACTTTACTTGCCAGAATACCATCTACTTGAATAACGCATAGAAGTGAAATTTTGGTCACTTTGAAATTAGGCACTGATGAGTTATTTAGAATTCTTTGTAGAGTACATTAGTTTTTGTTGAGATGTAGATTAAACGCCGACTCATCTAAGAAAATAAAATTCCATCGTTTATATTTATCAAGATAGAAGCGATTCGAAACCTCAACAACTTATTCTCATTGCTGTTCATGTTTATAAGAAACAAAGTTGAATTTTTTCTTGTATAATCATTTTTTTGATGATTCTGGAGACAGTTGGAGTTGAGAAGTGGCAACTGTTTTGAAAAAACGTAGAGTATCAGATGTAGAAGTTAGATTCATCCATAGATTTAAAGACAATTCGGAAGTAATTAAACTCATCTCGAAAGAAATATCATTTAAAGTGCCGGATATTTTTTAGCCTGCTGATTTATAAGGAGATAATTCTAGAAATTCACCTGCTAAATATTTTTTTGTACAATTTTCTGCATGTACAAATATAAATATTCAAGATGCTTACCATTTCTTTAGAAAAATTATTTCCCTGCAATTCAATAAATATTTCTACACCTTTTCTCGTAATTTCAATCTAGTTTTACGAACTTCTTCTATTGTTGTTTCATTATTTGTAATATTGTATTCGTCTGCTTCAAAAGGGAAGGAACACCTTTTAAGCATGAGAATTTTGAACGAAAATAATAAAAAGGTGAGTTATAATAATAAAAAAGTGATTTATAATAATGAAAAAAGTTATTTATAATAATGAAATGATTTATTTATAATAATGAAATAAGTAAGTTATAATAATGAAATAGTGATTTATAATAATGAAATAAGTGTGTTATAATAATGAAATAAGTGAGTTATAATAGTGAAAAGTGCTGTATCATAGATAGTATATTTTCTTAAATTTTGAAAATTTGCTTTTGCTCGTAATATGCCTAATTTTTTTTTAAAAAATGGGCTTCTTTCCGAACGAGAACCGACTCATCTTGGCAAAAAAGGAGCAAAACTAAAAAAATCTTGAAACACATGTTATTATTTGTAACCTTATAAGTTATTAGTAAACAAAATCAAATATACAACTACGAGCTTATGAGTGACGTATAAATTTAACACGGGAAACTAAAAGTATTAATATCGCGATTGAGAAGGACAATTTAGTTTGGCAATTATGTATATTGTCACATTTAATAAATTTATTTTTTCGGATCACGATTAAAGACAACAATATAAATTGACGGGGGCTTGTTTAGAAAGATGCCTACCATATAGGGGGGACCCTTGGATTGAAATTTTAAAAAAATAAATTAAAAATAAATTAATAAATTATTATTTTTTTAATTAAAATTAAATTAACTAATCCAATTCAACAATTTATAAAAATATATACAAATATATTTTAAATTCGCCTTCTACTAAAACAAAATATACTTTTCTTCTAATTTTTTAACTATTTTGCTATCTAAATCGCATCTTTTGACAGTATTTTTTTTCTTTTAATATTAAAATCCGACCAAAAACCTTTAATTTTGTTGGTATGTGTACACCAAGTGCTAAAAAACCAAAAATATGATTACAAACTTCTGTTGTAAACTATTTTTTTGCATATTGATTTATAATTTAATTTCATTATTGTGGCATTTGATAACTAATAAATTGATTAGGTTGCTTATATTTAAATTATTGCCAATAATGAGTAAATGAAATGAAAATACGTCGGAATTTCTAATTGTAAAATTTTATATTTTGCCTAAATTGACAAAGGTTACGAGAACATCAGTATTTTAGCACTGTAAATTTATAATTTTTTTTTAAAAAAACGTATCATCACATTTTAAACATCTTTTTGTTGCTGATAATATCTTTAGATTTATTAATAATTAAAGAATATCATCATAATTAAAAAATATTTTATCCATTAATTTTAGATTAATATGGTTCATTTTTAAATTTTAAAAAATTGCTTATGTTTAGAAAGATGCCTACCTCATGGTAGGCATCTTTCTAAACAAGCCCCCATTTTTTTAATTTTTTTTTTTAATTTTTTTTTAATTTTTTTTTTTTTAATTTTTTTTTTTTTTTATTTTTTTTTTTTTTTTTTTATTTTTTTTTTTTTTTTTTTTTTTTTTTTTTTTTTTTTTTTTTTTTTTTTTTTTTTTT
>SDVU01000293.1:0-15720 GCA_016256075.1 Dictyocoela muelleri | reverse complement strand
TCGTATAGCCTGAACCGTGCGTGATGATGTATTTCCTATTAATGATCTGCCTTTCTTTCTCCTCATAGAAACTTGAATCCGCATTCATCTAAAAAAACAATTTCACGATCCATAAAATTGTTTCGCAATTGTTGAAACCATAAGGCGTATGAAAGCCTCTCTTTAATTGATGCTGGTGTATTTCTACGCATTGGAACATTTATAATATTTTTAAATTTATAATGGAAACTACATAAATTTCGAGCTATTGTGCTTTTTGAAACTTCAATGCCCGAAATCCTCAATTTTTCATTAATTTCTGACAATGTAATATCTGGCTCGTTGTCTACCAGTTCTAGTATAATTTTGTTCATTTGATGATAGTTTACTACGTTTATCACCACCAGTTTTACCTGGAGGTAATATCCCAGTGTAAAAAATTTTTTTAAAATGGAATTTATAGTAGACCTAGGAATGTGTAGCAAATCACATATTTCAGACCGTGTTTCCCTCGTGTATGCATCCTAATGATATTATCTCTATCATTTTGTTTAATACGTTTTTTCATAAGGGTGGCGATCTAGGTGGACACAAAAACGAACAAGATTGACACAAAAACAATCTTGATTGAAAAACATTTTTTTAAAAAATTTAAAATACCCATAATGACGATCTAGATTGACACAAAAACGATATAGGTCGAAAAACCCTATATCATGGCAATATTTTCTTTAAAAAGTAAAAGAATATCGAAATATTTTTTTTAGATAATTTCATGTTGTATTTGGAGTCTGATAGAGCTAGAAAAAAAATATAACGCTGCATAGTTTAAAAAATGTGATGTAGTTTAACAGTCATTTTAGTACTTTTCTGATTTGGTAAAGCAAAAATATTGATATATAGAAACTGAAAAGAAAAACTATTTATACAACAATAACAGTCTTATTATTCTGTACTACAAGAGGTATTTCATTTTATATAGTAAGATTTTTATAAAATAAAAATACCTCTTGTAGTACAGAATATTAAGATTGTTATTGTTGCATAAATAGTTATTCTTGTCAGTTTCTATATATCAATATTTTTGCTTTACCAAATCAGAAAATCTTTAAATAGATGTGTATTTTTCAATAACTTTTTATTTTTTTTATGTGCAAAAACTCATATATATATATATATATATTACATGCTGACAATATCTGTAGCAGCCAACCCAGAGAGCTGTCACTTCCTTGGATCTGGACCTTTGGTTCTTGGTGTTCCTATAATAGTCTCTTCCTTAGCTACCTAGAAGTCCAGCTGTATACGCGATTTTCGTTTTATCAATGACTCGGCAGGATACAGGTAATTAGAGGCTTTTTCATTTAATTTTATTATCACTACTTTCTGCCGAGATGCGTGCCGCACTCATACTCACACCTAGGAAAGTCCCTTCTGCTTCATTGTCATATTAGACCAAATCTTAAATAGCTATACCACACTGGAACAACTGTATATTATACTTTAATTATAGAGTTATGACCGCTTAATGTCATTCCATCATTATTTTTTAAAGAGTGTTATTTATTAAAGAGTGCGTCAGCAGGATTCGAACACGATACTTAAATGTACATTTAAGAGTGTTAACCACAATGCTATCTGGCTTGTGCAAAAACTCAATATGATAAAAAAAATATATATATAAATAATAATTTATTTCAAAACACTTAGAAACTCTATAAATGGCATATTCCTATTATTCATAAAAAAAACAAAATACGTGACAATATATCCGAGCCGTTTCCTTGCAGTTCTTAATCAATATGTTTTTTCTTTTTAAAAATATTCCACAAACTTTTAATTATTTGTGTGTGGGCTCCAGTTATAATATCTACGGTCTTGTTCGGTATTATGCCTTAAAAAAAAATTAAAAATATAAATGTGGGCATAATACCGAACAAAAGCAAAATATTTTTTTTAAAAAAATAACTCATATGTTAAAAATTTTTTATATTATCATGAATGTTTTAAAAACGTTTTAGAAACTAGAAATTTTTTAATTGATAATGGGATTATACGTGAGGAAATTATTTGTGATAAGAGCGGTAATATTTCTAAAATTACAATATCAACAGTGAATGGGATAGACAGGATTATTTATTGGTGTAATTATAAAAACTGTCGAATAAGAACACCACTTTTCAGTATTAAATAAGAATTAATCATTATTTATTTTTAATATATTTGTTAATTCTAAATATGAGTTATTATCAAATAAAAGGTTTTTTAGACAACATATCTAATGAAACCCTTTTCTAATGCTCGCAAGTTATTAAGGCGTGAGTTTAAAAATGTAAATTATTTAAAGATAATTTTTGGAGGTCATAATAAATGCGTTAAAGCTGATGAGACAGTTTTATGTCGTAAAAAAAATCATAAGAACTACAACTAGCGCTGATGATGAAATTCCAGATACAGTATGAATTTTTAAAATAATTGATAATACACTCGAGAGAAATATTTTAGTTAGAAGGGTAGAAAATAGACAAGCAAATACACTTAAAGCTGTTATCGAAAATAGAAATAATGTTTTTTCTCTGTTTTGCACAGATGGATATCCTTCATATCCTTCATATCCTTCTGTGCAAACAGTTTGGATTTAAATCATAAGATCGTTTACCATTCTGAATGAATAAAGGCGCTAGATGGCAATTATTCTAATAACATTGAAATTCTAAGGGCCATACTTAAATCCGAGATGAGAAAACAACATGTTGTAAAAAGAGATGAAATTGATGACTGGTTAGAAGAATTTACTTTTAGGCAAAGATTTCTTAAAGGTAACAATGTTGGCGATATTTCGGAGATGTTTTTTTAAAATATTAACAATATTTTAACATAAATCAATTTTTTTAATAGTGTTTAACGTTGTCTTTAATTTAAATTTAGATTATATTTAATTAAAAAAAAATTTAATTTCGATAAAAATAAATTATAATATTTTATTAAATAAATTTTTAAAATATTTTTTATTTTTTTAAACCATTAAGGGTTAAATATAAAGAAAAAATAAGAATCAAATCCAAGGTAGCTACCTTAGTGGTAGGCATAATACTGAACAAGACCCGGATCTATAATGTTTTTTTAGTGATTAACATTATAATGCTCAAAACCTATCTTTGACAAATTATCATAGACTTTGGCTTTATCAGTCATAATAATTGTTGAATCACACACAATTTCTTTGATAATTTTTCTCTGAAGTCTTACGAGATCTGTCAGGAACTACTTGTATATAGCACGTTCCAGATTCACGCTCCACTACTCCGAAAACCTATGTTTGTATTGGGAAATTACCTTTACCATATTTTGCTGATGACATTAATAAATAATCAATCTCTACAGTCACCCCTTTTCCTCCAAACATCATCGTATTTTTGTTAAATTGAATTATTTTCTGTTCAATTCTTAATTTCAAACTCATTATTAATGTTGTAGAAGTTTTTAGATTTCTGATTAGAGCTTTTGTAAGTGTTTCTTTGTAAAGGTAAAAATAAGCGAATAATATGAATTTTTTGTACCCAACTTTCATATTTTGCATATTATGTTATTCTTAATGGGTATTTTCATTTTACATTCCTTCTTGCAATAAAATAACTCTCATTTAATTTGATGAAAATTCATATCAGAGCGACATATTGGGCAGGCCTTATTAAGTTTAATAATTCCTACCCTTTCTAAAATGCTCTTTGCCACTTTTTCTATTCTTAAATATTTCACTAAAGCAAAAATTCCTATTTTCGATAAATTCTTATGAGGTCTCATAAGGTTTTAAATTTCCGATTTTTTTTTAATTTGGTAATGCAAAAATATTGATATATAGAAACGGACTTCAAAAACTATTTATACAACAATAACAGTATTATGATTCTGTACTACAAGAGGTATTTTTTATTATATGTACTCCTTTATTTTATAATTTACAAGTTTCATCCCTGAAGTGGAAGATACTTGTAAATAATAAAATAAAAGAGTATATAAAATAAAAAAATACCTCTTGTAGTACTGAATCATTATAATGTTATTGTTGTATAAATAGTTTTTCTTGTCCGTTTCTATATATCAATATTTTACTTTACCAAATCAGAAAAGTACCGTCATTTCAAATATTGATTATGAATTCGTTCGAGATCTCTCTCATGCAGCATATAGCACTAAAGTAATAAGATCACAAACAGCATGGGAGATAAAACAAACAGCTTTGAAAACAAAATAGAAATTTTCAGATATCGTAAAAGGGATTGTAAATGGCTTGCCTGATAAAAAAATAAAAGAAATTGAGAATTAACATGCTTTTAAAATAATAGTTGATAGAACTCGAACTGAAGAAATTTAAAAGTATATTGTTCCTAGCGAAGATATTCCGAAAATTCTCCGATTTAATTTAAAAAGCGAGAATGTTTTGATATTTGATACTGGTATTTGCTATCTAGATCGAATTATTATTTTCCAGTCGCCTATAATGAATGAAAAGTACTGTGTCCCCTATATGACCAGAAATTAACGTGCTAAAAATAGAAATATAACAGGCAAAAATATATTTTTGGATGTAACTTCGCTTGACATTGGTGAGACTTATAAAAAAAGATTTCTTGCAAAAATTACTAAAAATGTCTAATTAATCAAGGATTAATTAGTTTTTTTTGAATAGTAATTACTAGCATGATTTTTTTTATAATTTCGCTAAAATCACGCGAAGTTACTTCCAAAAACATATTTTTTACTGTTATATGGTCTATTTTTAGCATTTAATTTCTGGTAAAATCTGGTACACAGTACCAAATGAAATAATGGAATAAAAATCAATATTTACTATTGATAGTATGTTTAGATCAGAACCATCATAAGACATGCAATTAATAACAATAAATAGATTTATATACACAAGAAGTTTTTCCGTCTCGTTTATCCTATCATGTTCAAAAAAAGAACATCTTACGAAAAAAAAAATATTTAAAACATCAAATGAATTAGCTGGATTTAATTAAAAATATTTGATAATTGATTTTGAGGAGGCATTTCCGAATTCAATGAAGAGTATATTCCCCAAATCACAAACATACGTAAGTTTATTTCATTTTGGACTGATTTGTTGGAGAAAAATTCAAGAATTGAAGGGGTGTTTATACAAAGAAGAATTTCGATTTCGAAAATTGATAATATTATATATATAACCTCGCTTTTTTAATCATAATGATGTTGTTAAAATAATAAGTAATAGTGAAATAGAAATTAATAATTATGATAAAAATTCAAACATTTTGCAATTCAATAAATATTCTAAAGGAATGTTAATTGGTAATGATTACTAATACGCGGATCCAATATTCAAAATTTCTTTCTGGAATGTTTATGAAAGAATTAAGAAATCGATACCAAGAACAAATAATCGTTGTGATGCATTTAATAGGTACTTGAATAGTATTGTTACTGTTCATCATCCAAATATAGCAAGGTTCATTAACAATTTGCAAGAAATAGAATCTTTACGAAATAGAAACATATAGAAAGCTGAACATGGTGATCCAATTTTCTTGATTTTCTTGATGCTAACTATGAATTAGGATTGCGAATTATAATTGATAACAATCATATTTATGAATTTTGTGATTTAATGAATATATTTCTAAATAACATTAATTGGAATTTTGATTAAATTTATTATATCAATTTTTTAATAGTTTTTTTTTTGAAAATATACATTTTTTAATCTATGCGAGTTGTTCACGAGCCGGTGTCAATGGTTTTCACAAATTCATTTGAATTGGGATATCATCATATAGAAATAGCAGAAGAAGATAAATATAAAACGTCATTGTTTTGCTGTGCGGAAGTATGAATTAACAAACTACCATTTTAAGCGACAAATGCGCCTAGAAGTTTTCAAAGAGCAATGAAATATTGTTTTGAATATAACAATTTATAAAGTTACTTAGATGACATATTGGTACAGTCCTCGAGCATTTCCGAACATGCAAAACATGTTATAAATGTGTTGGAAATATTAAAAAATAGAAACTTATCAATAAATAAAGAAAAAAGCAAATTTTCAAAAATGAAGTAACATATCTAGGATGTGCTATTAGTTCTCATATTTATAAGCCAGATCTTTCTTTGTGAAAGTATTCAATTTTCATATACCTAAAAATGTAAAACATCTGTAGCGATTATTAGGTTTTATAAACTATTTCTGGCCAATCGTTCAAAATTTGAGCGTAAAAATTCTTAAAATTACTGAAAATAAATAAAAAGTAAATACAATTAAATGGAATGATGAGAATACATAAATCTATAAGAATATCAAAAATGGTTTACTCGGTCAAATATACTGCACTATCAAAACATGAATAGAGATTTTACAATAAAAACATATGCTAGCGAAATGGATATTGGTGAAATACTTTTGCAGGAAAATCATGTAATTAGATTTTTTAGAGATAGTCCAAAATTTCCACTCCAGAGTGACCTAGTCCAAAATTTCCCCCCAATTCATAAAAACATTAAATAAATTATATTGCCCCCTTATGAACGTAGAATTCATAGAAGGTGAGCTACAAACATTAGAATGTAAAAAACTGTTTGATTGGTGTGAGACAAAGAGGTTTTAGTAATCAGAAAAGCTTTGTAATAGTTGTTCTGCCTATATGACTTTAAAAAGTTATAAAAGGAACAAGGACTGTCTAGCATGGCGATGCATAAGTAGGAGTTGCATGTCCTTAAAAAATATTATAGTATTTGTTATAATAGTTTTTTTGATTGTTTCGATCTGAAAATAAACATTATTTCAAAAATCATAGGTAAATATAGATTAAGAACTCCATTACACGCCATTATAGACTATATGCCTATGGTGTCAAAAAATTAAATAATAAAAGTAATAACCGAATATATAAAAACGATTCCGAAGCCGGACTTCTCAAGTCGAAAGCTAGGTGGTGCATATTCAATTGTGCAGGTGCATAAAACGATGTTGAACAACAAATGGAAGTCTCATTATGGGCGTTCTTCTCATAATAGAACTGATGCCTTAGTGATTGTAGAAACGAAAGGTAAAACAACTAGGATGTTTGCAAGGGTAATACCGGATAAAAAGGCTGAGACAATATTACCCATAATATGTGAACAAGTAGTTCTTGGTTCGATTGTTCATACAGACGAGCAAAGATCTTATAGTCGATTAACTTAAAATGGCTTTGAACATATGACGATATGTCATAAATATAATTTTGTTGATAATATTAGTAATGTTCACACTCAACATATTAATTCAATGAATAATTTAATAAAAAGACAATTATAAACAGGAACGGTGTCTTAACAAACAAGAGGCAACAATTTCTAAGTGAGGTATGCAATTTCTTTAATATTAAAGAAAATTTTTTGAAAAAATATTTGAAATAATTAAAGTAAAATATTTTAAATCCTTTTTTATTTAATTTAATACCTTTTTATTTAATATAATATCTTTTTATTTAATTTAATACCTTTTTATTTAATATAATACCTTTTTATTTAATTTACTACCTTTTTTTTATTTAATACCTTTTTTAATTTGAAACCTTTTTTATTTATTTAATTTAATTTTATTTTTTTTATTTAATTTAATAGCTAGTCCAAAATTTTCCACCGAGGGGAAAATTTTGGACTAGCTCCGAAACTTTTTCTCAGAAAGCCACCACACTTTTATCAACATTTAAAACAGACTTTTTGTGCTAATTGATGATAGAAACTAAATATAATTCTGCATACTCCACAAAATTTGATTTCATTTGATAGGACATGAGAGTAAAATCAAATAAAATGATTGTCCCTTAAAAATACAAACTTATTTGGCGAATAAACCATTTGAATTATATATGAACAACATCCATTGCTGCCAACACGGCAAGTTGTTCTTTTATCGCAGTCTATGAACTTTGTTTCTTGGTGTTTAAACTATAACTACTACTAAGCTGTTCAAAAGCCTAACTGATACGCAATTTTGTTTTATCAATGACTCGGCAAGATACAGATAATTATTGGATTTTCATGAATTTTCATTTTTCACTACTTTTTACAGAGATTCGTGCCGAACTATCCCCACACCTGAAAAGCTATTCTGCGACATAGTCATAATAGACCAAGTCTTAATCAGCTATTCAACTGATCGAAATAATTAATAAATAATGCTCAAAACAATAATATAAACTAATTCAAAAATTAGTTTTGACCTGTTCATTCTATTGTTCGGCCATTTTTTGCCTACCAAGAGATTATAAGTATCATAATTGCTGTTAACCACATGATACAACAATTTATTATTATGAATCTAAATACATTTTACAAAAGTGAAATAATAATTTATTTTATAAATTTATATTAAGTTTTAAAAAGTAACACTTAAAAGTTAATTAATATATAAAAAAGTTTCAAACCGAAACATCATGTTTTTTTGGTTATAGGCCATTTTTTCTAAATTCTATTTTTTTCTAAATTCCATTTTTTTCCAAATTCCATTTTTTTCAATTTCCATTTTTTAAATTTCATTTTCATTTCGAATTTACGTTTCTTCTAAAAATTAGAATTTCTAACAACTAAACAGGTGACGAGAGCATTATAATACATCAAACAAATGTAAAAACTTTTAACAAATCTTAAAAAGCAAAAAAAAAAGTTGTAAAATAAGACTTGATCTGAATAGTTATTTTTAAAATAATCACTTATGAGATCTGAATATGTACACTAATGCATTCTAACCTTCTATACGCATTTCCCACTATATAAAATACTGTAAATAAGCAATATTGCATAGCAAAGGAAAATAAAATTTTCTTTATTTAGTCTTATATCAAATTATAAAAATCAGTTTTAAATATAAGCAGATATTACCGAGTTTATATTGAAAACCGATTTTTATAATTTGATATAAGACTAAATAAAAAAAGTTAATTTTTATTTTATATGCAATATTGCGTATTTACGGTATTTTATTTAGAGGGAAATGCGTATAGAAGGTTAGAACTTGTTAGTGGACATATACAGATCTCATAAGTGATTATTTTACAAATAACTATTAGATCAATTCTTATTTTACAACTTTTTTCTTGCTTTTTAAGATTTGTTGGTAATTTTTTACATTTGTTAGATGTTTTATATTGGTCTCGTCACCTGTCTAGTTTTTAGAAATTTTAATTTCCAGAAGAAACGTAAAATCTAAACGAAAATGAAATTTAAAAAAAAGAATTTGAAAAAAAAAGAATTTAAGAAAAAGGCTATTTACGATGTTTTATATCACAGAATAAAATACATTTAAAAATAATATTTCGAAAAATTTCGGGGTTTATTTTTATAGAGTTTATTAGTGACGTGACGATAAGTAAAACGGCCAAATAGAAGATAGTATTTAATAATACTTTTTAACTTCATGGTTGCCAGAGACTCCCGAGGTCATCCTCGCACTATCATGGTGGTAATGCTTGAAATTAACACTATTAAAATTGTTTTTATTTTCAAAATATTTTTTATAAAACATCAAACATGTCAGAATGACAATCCTTTTATAGCCTTAAGTGATTAATTAAAATGTAATAAACAGAGTGTTAATTGCATTTAAATTAATTCACTTTGTGAGCAATTTCCATATTTAGTGTGGGATTCTACTAAAATACCACATTCTATTTCCTCAGAATTTCAAAGATCTTATATGAACCCATGATTCGCAATCATGTAATTTTAAAAAGCATTCTTTTTCTCAATTTCATTTACAATAAAAGGTTCATTGTATTGCTTTTAATCTTTTTTGCTGTAAAAATTTTTTTATAAACATTATCACCTATAGATAATTTCCTTGGTTTTATCATATTTTTTTTCTTTTCGGCATTTATTATATTTTTCTCTTATATTAAGAGGATTATAAAAATTAATTCCTGTTATTAAGCACTCTGGAGATGTTCCCAAATTTCTATTATAATTTCGATTGATTTTATGTTCAATCCATTTTTTAATGAAGTTTAACCTTTTTATTTTTTAAACCTAAGACCTTCGCTAATCGTCTTGTTTATACTTTCACTTATTCCATTTGAAAATGGAGTGTATGGTGAATGAAACTTCCTATATCTTATTTTTCACTAAATTATTTTAAATTTCTTGCTAATAACTTTTTCTATTATCGGAAATCAATGTATCAGGTTTCTTAAATTTTTCAAATAATAATCTAAGTTTATTAACTATATTTTTTCCTGTTATAGATTTTAACAAATAAATCTTTGTATACTTGCTAAATACAACAGTAAATGTAATAAAAAATGCCTTTGAACTGCTTATTTCATGCTTAAATTTTCTTATATCGAAAGGTCCATATGTATATATATCAGTACTAATCTTTGCAAATATCTTTTTAGATTCTATTTGATTAAATTCTTTTTTGTAATGAACATAATTTTTATTTTCACAGCAATTTACGCATGATTTTGTAACTTTAATTATTTCTTTGAAAATATTTTTTACATAGAAATACTTTCTGATATTTTGATAAAGAACTGTAGTTCCCGGATGACAACTTATGTTATGCATATATATTAAAAAATTATTGAATACGTCTTTATTGACTATAAATCATTTTTTAATATCTTGCTTATATCTTATAGTAGTCTCACTATTTTTCATATCATTATCTATCTCTGAAAATTTCTTCACTTCATTAAAATAAATTTTCTTTTTATCTGTAATATCTTGGTTTGAAATAAAACATCTAGATAAATTGTCGGCGATAACATTCTCTTTTAATTTTTAAACATTATTTTATAATTGAAATCTTTATCAATAGTAAACATCTTTCAATTCTTGTCGAAATTCCCTTAAGAAACGTGCAATTCCTATTATCTTTAAAAATTTCAATATAACACCCTTGAATAATTTGTCTAAAGTGTAATAATGATTTTATAATTCCAGACATTTCTTTTTACTACAGTGTAATTAAGCTCTGATTTGGAAAATTTTCGGCTGTAATGACAAATATCTGATCTTCTGCAATAGAACCGAGCCTATACCCGCTTCTGATGCATCACATTAGAGCATAAATATTGCTGAATAATCAGGAAACTTTAAAAAGGCTTCTTAACGAATTTTATTTTATTTTAAATTTTCTACTATTCTTGCGTATTTTTAATTATAAATTATTTTATTATTGTCATTTTCTAATAAATCTGTATTTTTGTAATTTTTTGGCTATAGTTTGGAATGTAAATCCGATACCAAGATAGAATTCCAATCAATTTTTAAACATATTTTTTTGTTTTGTTACATTTTTTAAAAATATCTCATTATCTAAATAACAAATGTCAGATTTTATTCCATCGTTCGCAACTTTGTAACCTGAAATTTTTAGTTCTTTCTTATACAAAACCGATTTTTTAAAGTTAATTTGTTCATTTCTTTCATAAAGTCTCGACAATACTTTTCTCAAATTGCCATCATGTTCCGATTTACTTTTTGAATAGATTATTATATCGTCAATAAATATGAAACAATCGTTTATATCTTTTAAAATATGATTAATGACTTTCTGAAATGTTTTCGAACCGAATTCAATCAAAATGGTATTCTTTTATACTGTCAATGATTGTTTTTTATATAAAATCCCGTGATTTTTCTATTATTTTCGTCTAACATTTTTTGATTAAATTTATTTTTTAAATAGATTTTGCTGAAGAATGAATTTTCACTCATATTTTTAATTTCGTTGAAAATATTAGGGATATTGCAAACTTCATAAATTGTGCTTCTTTCTAGTATTCTATTGTCAACAACTAGTCTTAAATCGTTATTTTTCTTTTCAATAAAGAACCCGGGATTAGAAAAAGATATATATGATTTTTCGATTATTCCTTCGGATTCCAATCTTTTCAGCTCCATTAAAGCTCTTTTCTGAAACTTTTTAGAAATCTTATAATCTTTTTTTGTATTAATATTTTATCATTAATTGTCTTGATTTTAATAGGATTTGTCAAAATATATTTAAATTATAAATATTTATTATATACTTCTCAATTTCATTTATTGTATTACTGTCATTACTCTCACTTTTAAATATCTCTAATTTTTCACTCAAAAATCTATCCAAATCATCATCAACTTCCTTCATTCTTTGACCTTCCTGTACAAAATCAATTTTTCTTTTATCAATTGAAATTTGCAATTTTTTTAAATCTAATAAACATTCATTAGAAATCAAAAATTTATTTCCAAGAATAGCATATACTGGCAAGCGTTCGAGGATATAAATCTAACTGTAAAAATTTTTTTAATTGGCACTAATCTTTCATTTAAAAGAAAAATTACGTCACAAATGACTATTTCATTATTAGCAAAAATCGTTTTTACAGGATTATCTATAGATATATTTAAATTCAATTTCTTCACCAGATCACCTTGTAAAAAATTTCTTGTAGATCCCGTATCGACCATGTAATATAAATTTGTCTCGTTAAACATACCTTTATATTCCAAATTATTATAATTATTATCATTTTCTCTCAATATATAACTTATATCTTTTTTATTTATAAAATCAATATTAGTTTTATTTGAAATTTCAAATTTATTATTTTTATTATTATTATTATTGAATTTGAATCCTTGGTGTAGTGGGTGTTCGATCTATGAATATTACACCATACTTTATTAATAGCATTGAAGTTTTCTTTGATATCGGTAATTTTTAATTAATAAGACTCGGCATGGAAGTATTTCCGATCGCTCTTGAAATGATTCGACTCTCTAATCTTTCAAAATATGTTAAAATTATATCTAATATACTCAAATTATGTTTAACAATCTTAATATCACTATTTTGCCCAAACCACTTTAAAAAATCTTCTTTCATGCGTCTTTGAGCTTTTTTTTTATTATTCTTTCGGTATCGGAATATCATTGTTTGTTCTTGTAATTTCGTTGTAATAGTCTCTTATTTTGTAAAAATTGATTTGCTTAATAGTATCGAATTTAAGTAAAATTGAAACTACATCAATGAAAGACTTCCCAATATTTATTAGTAGATCTCTTGATTTTTCAATGTTATCTTTTATTAAGCCTTTTTTTAATTCCTCGTCTCTATAAGATATTCAAGAATTTCAAATGATTGAACTGTACTCCAATCTTTTCTTTTTGAAATTGACATGAACTTTTCCTATCACTCCTCTAGTTGAACATATTCAATATATCAATAAATTGATTTTTTTCTTTTATTATTACATCTGTTTCCTGTAATCTTTATATTCACTTCTAAAAAATCTTTAGCAATTTCATTTTTTTTTATATCGACTTGTTCGTCTCCTCTTTCATCTTTTGAATTCAAATTGACGTGTCGAGGCGGAATACGGCTTAATCGCAGATAGTATTCAATAATACTCTTAAATTCATGGTTGCCAGAAACTCCCGAAATCATCCTCGCACTATCATGGTGGTAATGCTTGAGGTTAACACTATTAAAATTGTTTTTATTGTAATAATCCTTTTTATTAAACATCAAACATGTCAGAATGACAATCTTTTTATAGCTTTAAGTGATTAATTAAAATGTAATTAACAGAGTGTTAATTGCATTTTAATTAATTCACTTTGTGAGCTATTTCCATATTTAGTGTGAGATTCTACTAAAATACCACAATTTCTATTATAAGAATTCCAGTTTAACTTATATCAAGAACAAAGAATGTTTATTTTTTTAATTTTTTAAAATTTTTAATAATTGAAAAAATTTTTCGTTCTTGACTTGTGCCCGGATCAATAATTAAATTTAAAAATAGAAATTTTTTTAAGGTTTTTACTAAGGCACGAAAAAAATCCGGTTTTGTAAAAAACTGGGCAGGCGTCATTTCGTCTCCTAAAAATTGCATTTAATATTCCATTTTTTACAACATATAATTTTATTAAATTTATTTCATCATGGCACTTTTAGCTTTAACTCGACGCAATTAACTTCAAAAAAATCATAACTGTAAAATTTTTATATTTTTTCACCGTTTCTGATAATTTTGATCATGATAATAAATTATCAGAAATGTTAAAAAAATTTTACGGTTATGATTTTATTTAAAGTTAATTGCGCCGAGTTAAAGCTAAAAGTACCATTATTAAATAAATTTAATTAATTATATGTTTAAAAATGTAATATTAAATGCAATTTTTATATGACGAAATGACACCTTAACTATATTTAAATTAAAAAAAATTTTTTTTAAGGTTTTTTTTCTAAGGTACGAAAAAAAATCTGGTTTTGTGAAAAACTGATCGAAAAAATGTATTTGATATAAAAAATTATTTTATAAATTATAAAAATATTGGGGATATTTATAAAAAACGGAGATTTTAATTATTTTTCACGTATTTTGAAATCAATAAAGTGAAGTTTTTAATACGTTTATTACAAAATCAATTTTTTTCTGGATCTAGTCAAAAAAATCTTAATGCGTCTATTCTTAGAATTTGCTAATTTGTCTATCATTTTTTCATGAATTTAAAAATAAAAAAATGTAGAAAATGCTATAAATATCTTCCTAAGAAGATCTTCTCGAGTTATATATAGAAATGAAGCTGTTAGAAAAAAATGAAATATATTTTTAAAAGCGGGATTCATACAATTTTCACTTTTACCTCATTTTGAAAATGAAAGTAACAGCGTAAAACAGAAAAATGTAAAAACGGTGATATCAAAAAGTCTTTATTTGTTCTAATGACTCTACATGATTTCTCAAAGACGTTTTTAGGAAATTCTTAGATTACCTTGTTGGGAATATAATTTAAGTCCTAATGAAATCCCGGGTTTTTTTTAAATTCGATTCTAAATGACGATATTAAAAGCAAAGAAATAGTCTCCAGTATTTAATTTTTCAAAAAAATAGATATTTAACTAAAAAAATAAAATTATGCAAATGTAATTATTAAAAACTAGTTAATTTTCCACTATTTATTTTCCAAAAGATTTCATTTTATATGTATGTAGGATTCATGGATGAATCTTTGAAACATAGGATTGGAAAAGTTTCATTTGTAAAACATATTTAAATGTAATTGTATAATTTAAGGTTTCGAAATATGAGATAAAACGTAAAATATGATAATGTAACAATATTATCTATATAAAGAAAATTATTTAAATAAAATGTCTTTTGAGAAAGTTTTATTATCTTCGTCTTTATCTTCTAGCAGGCGTGTTAAGAGAAAATCCAAGGACAAAATGATGATCATATTGACAATGATCAAATTCCTAACAATGATATTTAGTGTGAATATGCTACACTAGGAAGTGGAGCTGAACCTATAACTAACAATGCCGAAAAGTTTCGTAAAACTATTACTGAGAAGGGAGTAAAGATAATGCTTTTTATCCTCGAAGCAAGTAGAGGATTTCAAGAAATAATTATTATAGAAAGAATTACAGCAGTTTAAAAACAAAGTGATTCGGAATTTCAGGTATTTTTATTTAATAGAATCTCTGAAAAAAAGGATTTCAATAATTATGAAGAATTCCGAACTTTCATAATAAACCATTGCACATCAAAAAGAATTGAAGGTTCTAACACTGGTTAGCCACCACCTGTTTAAAATAGAAAATCGTCATCTAGAGTCGAGAGAACATGATTCTATTTGAAATAAGCTTTAAATGACGAGATAAAACTAGAAATATGGATGATATAATGTAGGCGATGACATGTCTATATTTAG
>SDVU01000292.1:0-15730 GCA_016256075.1 Dictyocoela muelleri | reverse complement strand
TCATAAGACTATGGTTGGAGACAACTCTCCGGGTTGGCAGCTATGGATGTTGTCAGCATGTAATATAATATATATAGCTATTTTTTTTAAATTATTAATTGTTAGATATAAAATTTTTTTTAGAATTTACTTTTTAAACCAACAAATATTTATAAACAATTAGAAAATATGACATTTTGAGTTATGGAATTTTAAAGATATGTCATTTTAGAGATTTGAAATTTTAGAAATAGGGCATTTGGAGGATAGGGAAATCGGGGGATAAGGCATTGGGAGATTGGGCATTTTGGGAGATTGGGCATTTTTGAAGAGAGATTGGGCATTTTTGAAGGGGAATTGGGCATTTTTTGGAGAATCGGGTTTTGGGGGTCGAACATTTCGAGGGGGGGGATACAGTAATATTAACATATAAAATATCAACGTTTAATATATAATATTAACATATGATATATAATATTAATATATATAATATTAAATATAATATGTATATTAGTGGTTCACACTTATAAAATAAAATTTATTTATATTGTTCGTATACCACGTGGGTCTCTTTATTCAATAATAGAGAGTTAAAGTAAGCGGCCAATTCTATATAACATTAGTAGTGGCAATATACAGCTATTCCAGCGTCTTTTGATGAATAAGACTTGTTAACATTATGACGATGACCATAATAGACTCACATATTAAATGAGATATGAGAGCCAAGACATCAGTAAAAGTAGTTAATCTATAAAAAAAACTTATAAAGGTTCTAATTGAATGTATAGTGCCGTGCAATTGTTAAAAAAATCACATATACAGCGAAATACCTGGTTAGATAAATAGTATCGTATAATATAAATACTTAATACAATATACTGAATAAAATGATCCAAGCAACTGTATGGTATAAAAATTATGGATATTGTCAACATGTAATATATATTTATAAAATAGAAATTTTATGTTAATATTATATATCATATGTTAATATTATATTTTATATATTATATGTCAATATTTTTTATTATATGTTAATATTTATATTTTAAGGAAAAAAATCGTTTTTTTTCGCAAAAATGACACAAAATACTGCGAAACAAATTTGTCGAAGTCCTCAAAGCTGTTTTTACATCACTATGTTATTAATAACGTCGACTCTCTTTGTAAATTTTACGCATATTCTCTGTATAATAGAAGTTTTTTTCCTCTGTGAATTTTTATAATTTTTCACTTGACCATGATACATAGGTGTGATTTATTGACCGAAATACCTTCGATTCGGCATATTGAGCGAAAGGATCGATTATTAGACTCTCATTAATCTATTCCCAAAATTCTTTTTGTCCATTTCAAGGTTCGAATTATATTTCAATCTTCAAAATGTTTATAGAAGATTCCATTTCAATTGATATATTATGTTCTCCATTGACCTAGAGGATTCTTAAATTTAAAAGCTTTAAAAATTAAGAGAATAGGATATGTTTCAAAGTAAAATAAAATAAATTCCCTAAAAATCTCTATTTAACAATTTATATAATGAAAATGGATTGAAAAAGGGTTATACAAAATTTAATACTTGTTTATATCTAGTAAATTTTATATATCTACGGGTTATTTATAACAATATTTAAAATATGGATCTTTATATTGCTTTCGCGCTTATTTTTATTTAGAATCATAATCTATTATATTACCAATTAAAGCTTTTAAATCTGAAGAGAGGCTACAAGTCTAGAGAGCAGATATTGTTAAATCTATAGTTTGACTTAAACTCGCTATAGATGAGTTCATACCTAAATCTCGTACAATTAAAAATATTTGAATCGTCAGAAATCTATATGTTATATATTTTTTTTGTTTCCTCCTGATTATATTTTCAAATGCTCTTCCATATTTTCATATATCATATATTTTTCCATGCTTGTTTAAAAATATATTCATATGAAAAATTTATATTTTAATTTAATAAGTCACTAGCTTTATAAATTTGTTTAATTTATAACCAACAACTTATTATACTTTTTGTAATACAAAAATAATTTATCGATGTTGGGTGAAACTATCCAACACCTATGTTTTGTTTTCTGTGTCACCTTTTTGGCGTTTGTGTAGTTATAGGGATATCATCAATTACTCTTTCATATGATATCCAAAATTAAATAGTTATATGTGTTTTTTTATATTAATATCGCCAATATATATATTATTTTAAAATAACCTATATAATTGTAAAATTTTTACATATCTCGTATATTGTAGAATATTGCGAAATAAATTCTTGTATAAAACTCGTATTTTGGCGCTGAGTCTGTCAAATGACCAAAAATTAGACCTAGAAAAAGAAAAAAATGATAAAAAGATGTTTTAGAATCTCTCGGAGTGATATTAGAAATTCAAGTTAACAAAAAAAAATCTTATTTTAAAAATGGTAATATACAAGAGTATAAATCAAAGATTTCTATTGTATATATTGCTTTTTTTAATTTAAAATTTATTATTAACTTGATTACCGCTAATTTAACACCGAAGGCGTAGGTTGAAAGTTGCATTGAGGCCCCTAATTTAGGGTGAATATTGAGAAATTAACAACCCCTGTTTTGAAATGGTAGACAATAAAAAAAATTAAAAAATAAAAAAAAATGAAAAAAAGAAGTGCTAAATAATATAAATAACATATAGAATGATGTATTTTTACGAAATAAATCATTCTGTATGTTATTTATATTATTTAGCGTTTTTTTAATTTTTTTTCATTTTATTTTCATTGTCTGTCCATTCAAAACAGGGGTTGTTTATTTTAAAATACACAAAAAATTAGGTACCTCAATTCAACTTTGTATGCTCAAAGTCTTAATAAGCTATAATATACTGTAACAAATGTGTATTTATATATAGTTATACAGTTATATAATTATACATTTATATAGTTGCATAGTTTATACATATATAGTTAATAGTTACAGAGTTATTCATTTTTATAGACCTCATCTTTCATTTTTATAGACCACATCTTGCATTTTTATAGACCACATCTTTCATTTTTATAGACCACATTTTGCATTTTTATAGACCACACCTTGCATTTTTATAGACCACATTTTGCATTTTTATAGACCACACCTAGCATTTTTATAGACCACATTTTGCATTGTTATAGACCACATCTTCATTTTCTAATTATTTTTTAGTGTACAGTCATTGGCGAAATTTTACCCCTAAAATGTTTAAAATTTCGCCAATGTTTGTATTTTTACCTTTGTTTATTTTATACTAAAGTGAAATATGGATAGCTAAAGAGTTTTAAGACGACAAAAGGTTATTTTAACGACGTTTTTAAATGTGTTTTGTGAGTTAATTTTAATTTTAGCTCATTAAAAGTAATATTGTTTAAAATTTCGCCGCCGACTGCATAACAATTTCTTAAAAAATGTATGAGGAGACATTTTTTTGACCCATTTGTAATAAATTGTAGAATTTTATTTTTTAATTATATTTACGTGTGTAAATCAAGCAAAGAAAAAGAAAAAAACATCAAATAATAAGTTTGAAAGAATAAATAGATAAACAAAAGCAAAGTTTTTATAAATGAAATCTGCTTGTACCATGGCCTTTTCAACCAAGCTTCTCATGTGTTCAAAATAACCTGTCATAATAAAGTTATCATTTTCAACACATCTTTAATTGTACTGATAAGAGTTTGGCTGTTAGTAGACATTGGTCGTTGTTTGACACGAGCTTTGAGACAAGAAAAGGACTCTTCGATTGGATTGAGTTGTGGAGAATAAAAGGGTAAAAACATAAGGATGTAGTTTTTCCTATTTAGAGCTTCGCGGACTTCAGCAGTCTTATCGATAGAGGATTATCTATTATTATATATTTTCGATCATTTGGTTCCAATGATGCAAGTTTAGATCCAATAAATTCTAAGATATCAGAAGACTTAAAACTGCCTATTTTTATTTCATGAGCCAGAACACCTGCACTGGTTATAGCACATAAAAGAGAGACGTTTACACCTTAAGAGTTTGGAACGTTTATAAAAGCCTTTGTATTTTTCGGTGAATACACCTTTTTTTGTGTTAGATGCAGATTGAACCCGGTTTCATCAAGAAAAATAAGTCTATCGTCAGTTAAAATATTCATAGAAGCCCCGTATTGAGCTTTTACAGTTTTATTTGAATTGCTTTTTCTGTTTATTGGTACTAAGGTTAAAGTTTTTCTTGTATAGTTCATTTTTTTAAGTAATCTTGATACTGTAGACGTGGAGTAAGAACCTGTACTATTATATGTAGATAGCGTTGATGCTAACGACTTTAAGCTCAAACATGGGTTTGTTGCTATTTCAGAGGCTAAGATACTTTTTTCAAAAACTGTATTTTTCAATGTGCAGCTTTTCTTTTCGGACGATGTTTTAAACTGAGAAATATCTAAGTATTTGCCCTGAAGATATCTGAATAAAGCCTTCTAACTGTACTCATTGAAATATTTAGCATTGAGGCCATCTCACTAAATGAAAGTTCCCTGCCTTGCAAATCAATGAAGCTTTGCAATGTATGTTTTGTAATTACCTGTCTTTTCTGGTACTACAACGGGTTAGGGACCTGAAAAAATGAGCTCAAGAAAAAGTATAAATATTAAAGAATCATAAAATTCTCTGCTATTTAATAATCCTGGAATATTTTTTTATATAAATTAAAATATTTCAGGATTATTAAATAGCAGAGAATTTTATGATTCTTTAATATTTATACTTTTTCTTGAGCTCATTTTTTTCAGGTCCCTAACCCGGGTAAGTACCAATTTTTGTATGTATTATTGAAAATTTTTGTATATATTAATGAAAATTTTTGTATATATTAATGCATGACCCTGTAAGAGTTTTTTAAAATAATCCTGTAACCACTAATTATTGGTGCAGTCATTTTAAATAAACAAGAAAACAATAAAATAAAGTTACTTATAGAAGTAAAATAAAAACCTGTATCGTTTATAGCAGTTTTTCAAACTTTTGTGATGCGTGGACCCCTTTTCCATACGAAAAAATTTATTCGGAGCCAAAAATCTTAAAAAATCTTAAAAAATCTTAAAAATCTTAAAAATCTTAAAAATCTTAAATAATCTTTAATTCAATGAAATATGTCAAATGAAGAGAATTGTGATATATTATGTCACGCGCGCAGCGCGCGACCGCCCCAAAACCGAAAGTTTTTTTTAATTTTTAATTATACACTTTTATTATATATATCGATTTTTATTAATTTTATTTTATTAATTTTTGTAAATTTTTTGTAGACAGCTGGGTTGAACCTGCTAATTCTTTGTTTATAAGTTTCACGATTACCACTGAGCCACAACACTATAATTAATTCATTTAATATATTTAACTATTAAATTTAATAATTAAATATGAAAATTTTTATTGATAACTTAAATTTTAAATTTTATAAATTATTATATTTATAATTTATTATAAATATCATAAATCATATATTCAAGATTTTAATTACTTTTTTTAAAAATACTGTTATTACGAAAAAATGTTATTTTACAAAAATTATTAATTAATAATCAGTAAACATATAAATTTTGAATTTATTTGCCTAGAGATTATGATGAATTGAATTGAAAATGAACTAGCGTGGTCAACTTTCGCTGTCAACAAAAAATTTACAAAAATTTAATAAAATGAAATTAATAAAAATCGATATATATAATAAGAGTGTATAAGTTAAAATTATAAAAACTTTCGGTTTTGGGACAGGTCGCGCGCTGCGCGCGCGACATATTAAATGTCTGGATATAATTTTTAAAGTCTTTCTGGGTCTCACACACGCTTCCGATCATCTAAAAAATATTAAATCGTACTATATAAAGAAAAAACATAGTATTTATTAATAAAAAGACAAAAAATCACGAAAAAACACAGGTTTAATTAGATCAGCCAAAAATTCTTGTAATGCTCATAATTCCTATCTTTCTTATAGAGCATATTTTAGATATATTTTAAAAAATGCCTATAAATAAGCAATTTTAGCAAAAAATTAGAGGGGAGGGCCATTCGTGACCGACCCATTTGTGTCCAGTTCCATTTGTGTCGAGTTCTATTCGTATTTAGTTTCATTCGTGTCTAAAAATATTTTTATAGCCCCTAAATGACAGAAATACTATGGGTTCAAGTAAAAAGTGGAAAAATGCTACCTGTATTTAATGGATACCTTCTTTATTATAAGAAAAGGTCTAATATGAATAGTAATTAAACCCATTGGAGATGTTATGTTGAAAATGTTCTGTTTGTGTTATTTTACGGAAAATGGCCACTTTTTTGAATAGAGAGCACGAACACACTACAGTCGAGAAAAAATCTTAAAAATGTTATTTGTAGACATTTTAAAACAAAAAATAAAAGAATATCCTTTAATTTCTGCACAAACTGCATTTAGTGATGTCGTTTCTATCTTACGCATGGCTTACAAATACAATCCATTTTTACTCAAACATTTTCATACTTTTTTTAGCTTGAAAAGTATTATTTATAGAATAAAAAGAGAATTTTATCTTTCTTCACATAGAAATTTGATTGAAAACCAAGACCAAAGCTTGTTTTATTACCTGACGGAGGAGACATGTTGAATTTTCACGAAGCAGTAAATGATCCTATACTTATTTTAGGTAATAATAGTTTCTTAATAACTTCTGTAATTTCAATCATTTGAAAATTTATATGGATTGAACATTTAAAGCTGCGCTAAATGAGTTTTTTTCAGTTGTGCATCATCCATACAGAATTAAATACTCAATGTTCCCCCATATTATACTGCTTCCTTAGTGGGAAAACAGAAGAAACATATACTTTAATGTTTCAAAAAATCAAAGCAGCATCATTACAAAATCAAATTATATTTAACCCCGATATAATGCAAATGTTTTGAATATACTGCGTATAATGCCATAAAAACCAAATTTCCAACAATAGAAATAAAAGGTTGTTTTTTTCCACTAAGGTCAAGCAATATGGACAAACTTGTTGACTTTGGTCTTAAATAATTGTTTAATGAAGACCAAAATTTTTCGAGAATCTGTTCAAATGATAACATCATTGACACATATTCCAATTAGTAAAATTGATGATGGTTGGGTTATAAAAAAATCTTCCTTTTTAAATCCAAATTGGCAAATAGATTTACTTATTAACTATGTTGAAGATGTTTGGGTATCTGGAACTAGAGCATTGTTCGCAAGAGAGATATGTTCACAATCAGGAGTATTAAGAGGTAGAACCAACAACTATGCCGAGGGTATTCATTCCTTTATTAATGCATAAATCAGTAGAGCTCATCCAAATTTTTATGAGATACTAAACATAATATAAAGAATGCAGCTCCTGAAATTCTTGAGTTCCTTCGTTTGATAAATGGTGGATGAAATAAAAGTAGAAAGAAAAAATATGTCGAACAAGAAAAAATAATTGAGGAAGCCTTAGATCTTTACAACAGAAATCTTATTGATTTAGAATAACTTTTAAATTTTCTTTCATGTGCAATAAAACTGAGAATTTAATTTAATTTTTACTTTTTAAACGAAGGCTATAAAAAAAATTTTTTTGGACACGAATGGGGCTGGACAAGAATCGTGATGGAAAATAATGGGGCTAGACGCGAATGGGGCTGGACACGAGAGGGACTGGAGACGAATAGGACAGGACACGAAAGGGACTGGACACAAATGGGACTGGACACAAATAGGACAGGACACGAATGGCACACAACAAAAATTGGACGTAAAAAATAAGATATTTTATAAATATTATTATTAAATTCGTTATTAGTAATTTACAAGTATTTTGGGTCTTCTCCTTTTACAGGCTAAAATTTTTTTTCATATAAGCCGTAAAAAAGACAAAAGCACTTTTCAGAAAATATTTGATTTATAAAAAATTAGACAGCCTATGACATTGAAATATACAGATAAAATTTTTTTGTATACTGAAAATTTACTAGAGTATTTTATATAAACTAATATTTTAAATCTTAAATCTATTTGTAACGTGTGTGATGGCGATATATTATTGTAAATTTACAAAGAACGTATAGAACATTGAACTATATATCGCAGCTAAAAAAAATAACAAAGTAAACATCGAATTACAAAATTTAAATGCAAAATAACTATTTTAATTAATATAATTTATTTTTTTATGAATTATTTTTCACATAATCAAAAAAAACTTAATTCAATGTTTCAAAAAATCTGATTACGAGCATTAAATCGAAATTTAGAAATTGTTATGCCAAATACATAGCAAAGAGACTAGTACTATTAGTTGGAACGGGTGTGGTATTAGAAGTTGATGAAAGCGTTATATGTAGAAAGGGAATAATTCTAACACCCTCAAGTACCGATTATTAAAATCCTAAAAAAAACATGGATTCTAGGTGTTATAGAAAATTATATCTCAAAGAATTTTTTTTAAAAAAATTTGATAACAGAAATATTTATCATTGACTAATGCCTTGATGGATTTATTGGTGTATATAGAGAGCTTCATACTGACAGTTATCCATCATATCCTAGGTTTCTAAATTTATTTGTATAAAATAAAGTTTTTGTACACTCAGAAGGATTTAAAGCGCCCGATGTACTCATACAAATAATATTGAAGGATTTTGGGCTGAATTAAAATCTTCTATGAGAAAAGAGTATAGCGTGAATACGTTAAATATTGAAAAATGTTAGAGGAGTATACATTTAAAAAAAATATATTTGTCTAATTTAGTTGAAAATGAATTTAAAATAGGTTTTAATAAACTAATTAAATTATTTTTCAATTTTTTTAAATTTAAATTTTTGCTAATTTTAAATTAAAAATCTACGTCTAAGAGGGGTACCATTAGTTATAGCCCGTAAAAAGAACAAGACACAATATTTTAGATCAGAATTGTTTTTTATTGTACCATATTTTTTTTGTTTTTTTTTAAAACTTTTTTATGTGCCCATGAGGAATAAATCAAATATAAAACTTAGAATTGAAAAATAAATTTATATGGCACCTGATAGCTTATGTATAAATGAAAAAAATATTTGTATTGCAAATTTTTTAATGTCGCTGTAAATGACACGCTAAAAATATTATATAAACTAGTATTTGCAGACATAAATACTAAAATTAAACTGTGGTCAGTAAAGCAATTCATACATACTATACTATACTTTATTAGGAAACAATTAAAGATGTGATATTTAGTGTGTGTTGGTGCGAATAATTTACTTTATAAAATCAGGCATCATCCAATAATAAAAATATTTTAAAAATTTAAAAATAAAAGTTCAATCAGAGTCTACCTTTCGAAAATGTTTAAATTTGAAATTTGGTAGTCATTTGAACTAAATTAAAAATTATTTTTATGTCAAATACTATTCTATAAAAATCAAAGAAACCTGCTTTTAGAAAAAAAATTATAAACATTATAATGGGGAATATCGAAGAATCATCTGAATATTTTCTTATAGATGTGATTGAAACTGTAGAAACTGTAAACAATGTAAAAAAAACTATCGTGATAGACAAATTAATAAAAATAAATGAAACTGCAAATATATAAATTCTTATTACTTCAAACAGATTCGGATAAATATATTACAGATTTAGTGGAAATTTAAAGATATTTCTATTAAATATCTTTAACATTTATGTTTTGCTCACATTTTTACAATTTTGCACATAAAATAAAAATTAATTATAAGGTAATAGATAATTTAATACCCCCTGAAAGGATAAACGATGAAAAAAAAACTATAAAATTTAATTTATAAATTTTTAGACAATACCATCTACTATACTTACAAGAATAGGAATTTGGCTTAATGCAGTTTTTTTTATACTGAAATTTAAATGCAATAAAAAAATGTTTATAATGCCATAAAAGGGGGGCATATTAAATTTAAAAGCTCGAATGTAGCATGTGAAAATAAATAAATCTTAGATCTTCAAGAAATCCAATTAAATTATAAATATTTAGCCAAATATATCGATATTGCTACGAATGAAAACTTTAAAATAAACGATGTCATTAAAATATAAAAAAAATGTTTACAATATAATTTAAGGTAAAGACATAATACATTTCGAGGCACATAATTCTGCATATGATTATCAATTAATTTTATATATTCAAGAAATCACATTAAATTATTAATATTTAACCGAATATACCGATACTGCTACGAATGAAAACTTTGAAATAAACGATGTCATGAAAATAAGAACAAAAATATGTGTTTTAACTACGACACTATAATTAAAAGGTTATATTATGCCCCGCGCGCAGCGCGGGAACTATAGCACTTCGAGACATTTTTATATTTTTTTATATTTTTTTTATATAATGATTTTTATTATATATGATTTATATTAATATATAAATTTTATTAAACTTTTGGTTCTACAACGACTTAGTGCCCCTCCAACCTGATTTGAAAATCTTATTGGTAAGAGTAATGAGTATGTTTCTTATTTAAAATATGCGTAATATAACGAGATAAATCTAAATATATAATGTATATTTTCCCATCATTATACTTTTTTTGTTTTTTTTTTGAAAAAAATCGCAAAACGCCATTTTTTATAAAATCTAAAGTATTATCAGATAGAATAATATTAATTATAGGTTCTCCAACGGGTTACGCACCCCCCTATTTTTGAATAAATCGTCATCCGTAAGAGGAAATTAAACGATTCTTATTTGAAATAAGCGTAAAATCACGAGTTATCTTCAGTTATGACAATAATATTTCTTAATCGTCTAAATATAGAAGTTTCATAAAATTTCCGCTTTGCGGAAATTTTATGAAACTTCTATATTTAGACGATTAAGAAATTATTATTTACATAACTAAGCACAACTCGTGATTTTACGCTTATTTCAAATAAGAATCGTTTAATTTCCTCTTACAGATGACGATTTATTCAAAAATAGGGGGGGTGCGTAACCCGTTGGAGAACCGATTTTTCACATTGGCATGAGTTACAGGACTTACAAATATCATTTATCAGTTTCTTCATACCCTGGAATTTTAGATAATTTTTTATCGTATTAAACATCTTATTCTTACCTGGATGTACTAAAAGTAAATGTAGATTTTTCATTTTTAGATAAAAAATTTGGGTATTAATTGAATATTTAGAATTATCAAGACATTTTTTTGATTTCATCAATACATTCTGTGATTATTTCGAGAGAGTTTTTGCCTTTGAATACGTTATATTTAATCATCATTGATCGTGACAAGAAATCGGCATCATTGTTCTTTGTTCACATTATATGCCTTATTTCGTAATCGAACTCCTCTAAGATGAGAATCCAGCGATTCATTCTTTTTGATAAATCACCTTTGAATGTTAAATTTTTGTTATCTGTCATAATGATTATTTTAGAGCCAAAAATTAATGTTTTGAAATGCTTAAGTCTTCTAAAATTGCAAATGTTTCGTTTGCCATTATTGTGTAGTTCTTCTCAGACCCTCTTAACTTTCTACTATAAAATCCCACGACTTTTCCTTCTTGTCAAAGCATCGATCCAATACCTATTTCTGAAGCTTCACTTTTTAGTTTATAAGGTTTGTTCAAGTCCGGATAGTGTAATAAAGGTTGCCTTTTTATTTTCTCACAAATTTTATTTAATTCAGATTGATCATTATTATCCCAATGTAATGATTTGTTTTTTATTTTCAGTTTATCATGAAATTTGGATAATTTATCAGAAATATTTGGAATATATGGCCGAAACCAATTTATAAATCCTAGAATTTTTTCTAGTTGCTTTTTCGTTTTGGGAGTCTTGACTTTCAAATTATCAAATTTTGATACATCAGGTTTTATTCCGTGTTCTGTTATTATGTTTCCTAAAAACAAAACTTGTTTTACACCAAACTGACATTTTTCGTAATTTTTTGAAAATCCATTATCATATAAAGTTCTCAAAACGTTCGTAACATGTTTAACATGTGTATTCATATCAGGAGATGCTATTAATATATCATTCAAATAGGCATAAGTATTGGGTAGGTTTTGAAGAATTTTCCCTATGCAAATCTGAAAGGTATATGGTGCGTTAGTCAGCCCAAAAGGCATTCTTTTAAAGACATACGTGATACCCATTACCCTAAAGCCTGTTTTAGGCACATCATCTTTTTTTATTTATTTGATAAAACCCTTGTTTGAGGTCAATTTTTGTAAAATATTTCATTCCGTGCAGACTTGCAAATATTTCGGATATTTTCGGCTGTAAGTTGTGTGTTTTTTTTGTAATGACATTCAGATTCCTATAATCAACTATCAATCTTAATTTTCCATTTGCTTTCTTAATGAAAAAGGCAGGTGATATATAATTAGTGTCAGATATCTCAATAATCTCATCTTTAATCTACTTATTTAGATGCTCTTTAACTTCATCTCTTAAAACCAATGGAACACTGTAATCGGTTTTAGGTGGCTTGAACTTACCTACCAATTCAATTTCGTGTTCAAATATTTCAACTTTTCCAATTTCATGATTCCTTCTCCTATAAAAAGATACAATATCGTCAAGCTCATTCGTTATGTTTTTCGATTCATATATTCAAGTTTTTTCGATAATTTCATCATCACATTGAGAGAGTTTCTGACGTCCAATATTCAGTTCATATTCAAAACCGTCAAATTTATAATATCATTTCTGACATCTAATATTATATTATTTTTAAACATGAAATCCATCCCCAAGATTATTTCGTAATTAAGCCCATTAAGAACATAAGATTTATCGTTAATTACTCGACTCTTATCTTCAAAAAGGTAAAAATCTTGATATATGTAGGAATTGGTGTGAGTTTTCGATCCATTAGCTAATTCAACAGTTTTATCTTTGGGAAGATATGTCACTTTTTTAGATATATTTTCTAATATTTTGTCTGAAATATAATTTAACTCCGACACAGTATCTAAAAGGGCTTCGTATTCTTTATTTTCAAATTTCACTGGAATAATTATGGTTTTCGAAGGTGGTACGGGTTCACGAAGGGAATTTATCTTCTTGTTTTCAGTCTCCTTTGTTTCTCTTTTGGTATTGTTTTGTTTTCGGCATTCTGAATTGTCATGAGAATTAGTTTTATGTAAAGAACAATATTTTCTTTTTTCATTATTATTTTATCGACTATAACGATTACTGTGTGTCTTATATTCCTTACGGTTCTTATTATCTGGTTTGTAATTTGCATATGAATTGTTTGTGTTCTTTTGCATCATTTCAATAAGCATGAGTTCGGTTGTGAGGATAGAGTTATATATGTGATGAAAGTCTTTTTTGAAAAACCTAGATAATTCTAACTTGGTTGTGTTTTCAAGACTATTGAAAACCGCTTCTTGTATTTTTTGCGCAATGAGCTTTTCGTCCCAGCCCATGCATACCCCAAGTTTTTGGCTACAAATTTCAATCTCGTGGAGATACTTTCTGATGGTGTAAAAATCTCTTTGGTGTAATCCGTTTAATTTTTCATAATACTTATAAGAATTTTCACTATTGTATTTTTTACTCAGTATTAAATTAAGATAATTTTCAGGATTCTGAGGAGGACCTATGATATATTGTATTGATATATGCACTATCTGTCGCAATACTTCAATTTGTGCTTCCGTGTTCCAGTTACATACACGGAATAATTCTTTGAAACTAAGTGTCCACGCTTGTATATCCTGATCATTTATAGACGTGAGAATGTTAAGCTTATGAAGAACTTTTAATCCTGTGGATTCATTCCTATATTCAAATGTGGCGAAATCAAATCTTTCATCGACGGCTAGGTTGTTATTGATGCTTTCAAGTTCTGCCTTTATTTCTTGGAGTGTATAAATGTTAGAGCTTGAATTCAAGCTGTCCTGGGACTCACAAGGACGATGGCCATCAAGATAATTTAAATAAATAGATCGTGAATAATTTTTATTAAAAATATTTATTCTTCTTCGAAAACTCATATCCTCAATTTACCTCGCTGTATTTATAGTTTAAATTAAAAAAAATCAATCTATGAAAATATTTCCCTCCTTTTTAATTTTTAATTAATAAGGAGAAAAATCAAAAAATAATTTTAATCAATAGTTTCAAAAATTAACTGGTTCTAGAAGCTTTCCACAAGTTAGTGCTGGCTGAGCCAGTACATCCTCCCCTCTCTTAAATAATTTGATATTTCTTATTGAGACTTTTGAAATCTTGTTATACTCACGAATATACGCGTTATTTCCACTTCTGCTAAGTTTTACTATTTTAAATGGACCTATGTATTTACTATTAATTTTATCAGGATCAAATATCTTTTTAAAAACTATATCACCAACATTATAATTGATTGCATTGCCTAATTCTTTATTGTTCCATCTCGAATGTTGTTTTTTAATTCTTTCTGTTATTAAATCGTCGTTAATAATGAATTCAGCGTCATGAGTTTCTAATAAAGGTTTTTTGAAAAAAAATCTCATAAGGTGATCTTCCTATTGTTGAATTTGATGTTAAATTGATCCTAGTATAAATATTATTAATTGCTTGAGAAAGTGGGATTTTTCGACTAAAACGAAGAGCTACTGAGATTTCTCGATTAATTCTTTCGATTATGGCGTTGCCTGTAGGATTATGAGGCGCTGTAAATATATGTTGTATATTGTATTTTTTCGTTAAATTCGAGAAGTTCTTGGAAGTAAATTGACTTCCATTATCTGTTAATATTTTCATGGGTATAGAATATTTCGAAAGCCACATGCGTTCGATTGATCTAACTATTGTTGAGGAATGTATATTATAAACAAAATCAATTTCTGTATATCTTGAAAATAGGTCGGTAGCAACTAAAACATAAAAATCTTTTCTCTTGATCCTTGGTTCATAGTGTAATGTCTTAATAGGGCCTTTTATATCCACTGAGATAATTTAATTTCTTTTATATGGTTCTGTCATATATTTAGTTGATACAGGACTTTTTTATAAGATTTTTCACATTGACATAAGTTACAGGACTTACAAATATCATTTATCAATTTCTCCATACCTTGAAATTTTAGATAATTTCTTATCGTATTAAACATCTTATTCTTACCTGGGTGTACTAAAAGTAAATGTAGATGTTTCATTTTTTTCAACTAAAATTTGAGTATTAATTAAAGATTTAGAATTATCAATATATTTTTTGATTTCAACAATACATTTTGTGATTATTTCAAGGGAGTTTTTGCGTTTAAATTCGTTACATTTAATCATCATTGATCGTGACAAAAAATGAGCTTCATTGTTGTTTGTTCCCATTATATGTCTTATTTCGTAATCGAACTCCTCTAAAATGAGAAGCCAACGATTCATTCTTTTTGATAAATCACCTTTGAATGTTAAATTTTTGTTATCTGTCATAATAATTATTTTAGAGCCAAAAATTATTGTTTTGAAATGCTTAAATGCTTCTAAAATTGCAAATGTTTCTTTTTCCATTATTGTGTAGTTTTTCTCAGACCCTCTTAACTTCCTACTGTAAAATCCCACGACTTTTCCTTCTTGTAAAAGCATCGATCCAATCCCTATATCTGAAGCATCACTTTTTAGTTGAAAAGATTTTTTCAAGTCCGGATAGTGTAATAAAGGCTGCCTTTTTATTTCCTCACAAATTTTATTTAATTCAGATTGATCATTATTATCCCAATGTAATGATTTGTTTTTTATTTTCAGTTTATCAT